>MU843681.1:0-54334 GCA_030867255.1 Colletotrichum somersetense | reverse complement strand
CCCCGATTCCACCAAGCCATACTGAAGTTCACTTTTGTGTGGGAAAGCCCTTGCCAGTAGGGTGTGGAGTTTAGTCTTCATGCGTTCTGGTCATGAGAGACCCTAGTAGCTATGAGTCAGAAGACACAATTGAGCACTAACGGCATTGTGGCTCACCTCACTCAGAGAGCTTATCAGACTCGCTGTCAACAGGCCCCTCATCGCCAAACGTGGCAATAGCAGGGCTTGCGAAGCTCCATCTTGGAGTGACGTCCGATCGAGGTTGAGCAGGAGCAGCAGCGACCAAGGCCGTGATGGCAGTAAGGGAAAGAAGAATTTGGGCGAAGTACATTGCGAGTATAGAGACTTTTTTACTTGAACACAAAGGAGGCTAGGCGATTCCGAATCCCAAAATCAAAATTTCGCCGGTGCTAGGAGTACAAGCCCTTGAAAGTGGTTATGGCGATCACGATAGATGCGAGAGGTGCGGGTGAGCGGTCCCATTGATGGATAAGCCTAGCAGACTCCAGCAGCCAACATTAAATGCGGACAACATCTGTTCGCATCTCGTCCGGTGAAGATTTGCCTTTGTATATGTGAATAAAACCCAATTCTGAATACTGTGTACCTTTTCCCTCCTGTCTCTCGACCGCTCGCTCGACAAGGCGGTCCGTAGTTGGGCTCATGGGTGGCTCAAGAGCTTGCATGCATCATAAACCTGTATTGTGGTCAGAGCAGTAGGGAAGTTGATAACATGGCCCACTCTTCGAGAAAGCAAACTTCGCATTTTAAGCTAGGATCAGTCGCTGCATGCAGTCAGCAGTTCTTTGCCGAATCTCTGTCTGCTAATGCGAATTGGGAAGGTATCGTCAGAATCTCCTGACCGACATTTTGCAGAAACCCCATCAATTGTTTTGAGACAGGGAAACACAAAGTGACGAAACAACACGTGCATTGATTCAAACGCTTCTATCTTCCGTCGGCACTGTTGCTAAAGGCCACAGACCGTCGATGAGGACTTCAGACACAAGGCCAAATACCTTGAAATAGATAAGAAACATGCCCCCCCTGTCGATATGAAGGCTGATGAATAAATCTGTGGCAAACAAACTTGCAAACTGCGGCCGGCCATGACGGGTGATTTTTACAAGCCCACCCACCAGAATTAAGGAGGACAGGCGGAGGAAGGAAAGGCCAGGAACCCACGCTTTTTCCGCTCCGAACTTATTTTGCATTCCCGCGATTCTAGCAGTTTTCAGATTACTGACTTCTCAAATCAGTAAACTGTATCGCTCTACATCAAAAACTCTGTTGCCGGTGGCAAGTTACAAGGCCGGACCCGCCATCAACGATTCCTGTTGACTATCTTTGCTATTCCGTGGAATCAGCATTCAGAGCTTCTTCGGGTCCCCACCTCTGGCCAATTGGGTGAGCTGGGTGAGTATCTCCGCTTTTGCTCACCTTATACGCAAGGTTGATCGTTGCGACGCCAAAACTCCCAAGAGCAGGGTAGGGCTGATAAGCTCCTTGATGATCCCGCTAAAAGCTAGCTCCTATCTGCAATAAGCATTGTCTATAAGGTATGTTGTAGCATAATAGCATCTAGGGCCCTTAAGGTTTTTTTTTAAGCTATGAGGCGATTGCAGCCTTACATTGTCAGTTTGAGCTTCAATACATAAAACTAGTACAGAGAAAAAAAATAAGGATGAACTGGTAGGAGAATGAATACAGTTTAGATATATGTGACGAGTTGTTTGACTCGTGTGATATCAGCAGTCGGAATGATCTTAGAAAGCTCTAGCAGCCTCGGTTAGCAGCCAGTTTTGGTAGGAGATTCTGCGACACTGTTTGTTGATCTAGAAACCTTTCATTTGGGCGTGAAGTAAGTGGCGTAGAGAATCTAGGGGTTGGGTTCTGACATATAAGCTATAGTTGCGCTGTAGAAATCACGGATCTGCTTTTGGCATCACATACATTTGGTCAATGCTTCCCGCAGTTTTCTAATCGCACCGACGTCAGATTCTAGCTTTATATCACAAGCCAACTGTTACCGTAACCGCAACGTGTTAATCCCTATTAATATCTACTCACCGTAGATATGAACATGCGGGCAAGCAATTAACTGACAGCATTTCACTTTAGTAGCACAGTTAGGCAGGCGCTATTGGTCTTGTTATTCGTGCAGTCTAAGAGGCCCACGCCAAGCTATATCACTAACATTCGATGCAGCACAGCCGGGAAATTACGATACCGTATCTAGCAACTAAGCTATCCCGTCTTACCAAGAAACACAATTCTATGTATTATGATATCATACATGTACCAGGTGAACAGTGACCTTTTCTAGGATTTAGAGCAAAAAACATATGTTGATACTCAACATTACAACTCCTACAATTCAATAGAGAAGTCTTAGAATTTACCTATCTACATACATGTAGCCACTTAGCAATAAACGCAAGCTCCTGATGGGCAATAGTTTCGGCTACAGCTGAAGCTGCAGAGTCCTCTGTAACTGTCATCTAGACCGGAGGCAGGGCAGCCATCCCGTCCGTCGCCTCCGGGGCTTTGTCCCGGCTGGCCAAAGGCCGTACACTCACACTGCGCCTCAGGACAGTACCCGTAGGAACACGCAAAGCTACAGAGGCCTGTGTAGTTCTCCGACACGCCGGCCCTTACTCTGCCCGCGACACACGTTGAGCCAGGTGGAGTGGGCTCAGGGGAACCGGATGCGGCACACTTCTCCCTGATGAAAGCTGCGGCTTCGTTGGTGTAGAGCTGGAAATAGTTGGTATGGGCGGCCTCGCCACCGTCCTGGCCCGAGTTGAACGCGCAGACGGGGTCGTCGACGTTGCACCACGACCGCAGGACGCCGGCGAAGTTGGTCAGGCTCCTGGCAGACGATTCGGACCTGGGCCACCTGCCCGTGAACCCGGCGCCGCCGCCGACATTATAGCTCTGGCTGGCAACGTGGTTTGGGTCGCCGAAAAGAAGAGCGGCGCAGACTGGTTCCCCAAGCAATCGTTAGTTTGCTAGATACCTTTTCTACTTGAGAGATCAATACGGAAAGAAGGAGGGCTTACTCTGGTTCGCGGGAGCAGCGCTGGGACTCAGTCCGGAATCAGCGAGCATGTCCGCTACAACGTTGGCGCCTTGGCTGTAACCGCTCAGGGCGATCCTAGAATTAGGACACCGCTGGGTGTATGCCCTAAGCTGGGAGATTCCGGAAGCACGGCCCGACTCGACGGAGCCAGTGTTGGTCGCATCGTACAGGATGTCTTCGTAGTCGCAGCTGGCGAGGCCGCCGCAGGTTGCGTCGTAGAGGAGCTGCTGTCGGCCAGGGTAGAGTTCGTTCCACCCACGGCCAAGAAAGATGTGGATATCGGTGCACGACCCAGAACCAGTTGACTGGCGCTTACTACTGGGGGCAGCGCAGGCAAGGAGGAACATGTTGAAAAGGGCGGCGGCGGCTTTCGGGGACAACATGGCGCCTGAGACTTGCTGGGTAATTACTGTCAAGGTGTATATTATTGATTATAGTTAAGGCGAACGTATAGAGTATTAAGACCTTGTACGTGGAATCCAGCGCAGGTAGCAGGGTTGCGGAGAATGAGGGTCTAGGAAGCAAGTATCATGGATTATGTGAAGTCTTTATGCGTTCGGGCATTGCGGAATATTACTTTGGGTTCTTGGCCTACCCAATATCCAAAATGCATTAGGTCGGCCCCTCAATATGACTGCCTGATCCAAATGGTAGAAGTTGCGTTGGTGTCTTGAGAATGTGCTTATCGTCGGCAGGGTCGGAGTTTGATTCCCAATACAGTAAAAGCCACGGCGGCATCGTCCCGTCAGCAGGGATGTCATGCATGCACTTGTTGACAAGAGGCTGGGGAATACGAGATCCTATGCAGTAGTGGCAGGAAAACTATCTGTACGACAGCTGAATTCTACATGGCTTGTATTTATCGGCATCTCTCACCAACATACCAGTCACCCGACGTTCACCATGCCGCTATGCGGATATATCGCTTCTCTTTGAATGTGTGTGGATACTATGTCATTTGTGAGACGACCTTATGTTGTGTTCAAATTCAGGCCGTTCGTGGTTTAAGGTGGGATCCTCATGTGTATTGGCTTTACTCCTTATTAGGAGATTAGGATGTCTAACCGTAGTTAAGGAATAATCGTTCCGTCTGTAGGCTACTGCCTCTCCTCAGATCGTGCGGCATTTCCTAGCGGCTCAGTTTCCGATGCACCAACGTGCCGTGATGACATCAATATGCATAATCCAGTGTTCGGTCAGCAAAGCGATGCATCTGGATGTCATCGTTAATTCGCCTAACCAGTTGTCTGATAGCTCCTACAATTATCCACAGCTCGAAAGGCCCCGCCAAGGCTTGAGGGGGCGGGGAAACCTCGAGGATTCGGGGGAATAGCTGACGGATCTATCACGCGACTACGCGAACCCACTCACATCGTCCTTCGCTAACCTCTAATAAGTAACAACATTACAGCAGCACGTCCCTATCATCCCCGGCACGCCGCTCCTTGACCCTGCACGGTCTCTCCTAATACGAACTCACCTACAAAGCAGGATTCCAGACTATTGATCAAGATATGCAGTGATTATTGAATCAGTTTAAAGTTCAGTGAACGAATGCTGCCGTTGTGCGTCATCCGTCATCCTTAGACCCGGCCGGCCTACCCGAGTGCGGGGATCTTGATCTCATTCCTGGCTTGTCGTCAGCTTGAGCCTTGGTCCGCAGCGCGGCGCAGCGGGCGCGGAGTCTCTGGGCGAAGCGGGGGTTTCTCCGTTTTGGCAAGAGAAAAGGATTCGCGTGCCACGTTGGCACAGGAAAGCGTTGGAGAGGCTAGGCTACATTATCAAACTGCGCTGGCCTGCCGACGACTCGGTTGTGTTTGCGTTTCCTCACCACTTGACAAAAGTCCGAGGCCGCCGCTAGTTTGTTCTCAGTCTGGCACCAGATATCCTCTTATCATGATGCTGTCGGGACATTGATTGGAGAGACTGTTGTTGTCTGGATTGAGACAAGACCGCAGTCGTCTTCCGCAACTTTCATGCATGCAAGGTCACTTAGGTTGATAACAGGCTTTGTCAACCACTCGCAATTAAAGACGGTTATGCTAGCCTACATGCATTAGGCGACCCTTAGCTTAGTAAATGTATAGCCCTTTGGCTGGCAACTAGACTGCTTGTCTAAGTTTCTAGGTGATTTTTTACTTCCTATTGTCTTATGCTTTACCCCTAGTGGGTACTTATTTTTCATCCTAGCTCACCCTCGCTCACCTACTACCCTACCCTTAAAGCAACATCATTGGGTAAGCCTTGAGGGAGCTTTGAACACAGGGTCTGTAGAATATACTAGCATAAAACTCCACGACATCCCGGAGTATGACCCGCCATTGAACCAGGAACCCTACCAGAACGAGAACCCCAAAAGTGCGAGCCGAGTCCGACTGCGGTTTTGCATCAAAGTGCTGCCCCTTTGGGCGGCTCTGATGGTGCTCTGTGGTAGCGCTGGTCCTATTATTCACGCACGAACACTCCTCCTCAGAGAGAAGGTCGTCCACGCAGCACATCACCGGCAAACACGGCTGCGGCTCATCCGTGCAGGAAGCCGAAGCCAAAGGCTGCGTTTTCGACGTGATGGCATACGGCTGCGTACCGTTCCAGTGCTATAACAGGGGACTTCGTCAGCACGTACGATGCTTACAACATGAGCCTCTGGACGTTTGACAAGGACCTCGAGGAATCGGGGCCGGAAGAGGACCTCATGGCGGAAGGACGTGTGGTTCTCTACACGGATCTCCGGTTCCATCAGGGAGCACTGCTTCTACACCTGGCACAATCTCCTCCATGACGTCGAGCACCAGCGCCGCCTCGTCCACAATTTCTCCGCGTTCGAAGAGCACACGGCACGCTGCAAAGGCCTTTTCCTTGATGGAGAGCCGCCAACAAGGCCGGTGGTTCCGGCGGTTTTGATTTTGTTTCTCTCCTTTTTTTTTTTTTTTTTTTTTTGCGTGGACATGGACGAAGCATTTCTGTCATGAGAGAGCCAATATCAGCACGAGGGTTGCATCGCGTCTATTGACCAGTTTCTGGGTTTGAACGTAGTTCTTTGCTGTCAAGTTCCCAAGGGCTCTTCAGCGGCCAGGGTTGTACAAGACTTCTTATCAACTCGCAGCGCCGCGGCTGTATGACCCCAAGCGGGATATTACCGCAGGCCACCCGTTAAATCTAGTTGCAGGTTGAGAGGCTGTCACGTGGTTCGATTTCTTTGGCTGAGTAGTTTCTTGGCTTCAAGAACCATCTCACACAGGCGCAACAGCGATTAACCCGATCCCTACCAACTACGTTATCCATACTTTAAAGCATCCCTACCGAACCTGGAAAAGTCCGCATCATCTCTCCCATAGCCGAACCAGCTTCGATCACCATGGCAAGACTCGACCACCTCCCCGTGGAAGTGACGGTGCAGATCTTCTGCCTCCTCCCCGACTTCCCTGCCCTGTTTTCCACCATCGAGACGTGCAGGCGACTACGCATTGTGTATCAGAGCAGTCAAAGGCGAATCCTTTCCTCGGTTCTCCGATCCGCCTTCGGTAACGCGCCCTCCGGCTCGTTCACCCTCATATCGCATATGAGGGCTACCTCTGGCAGTTGTACCGGGCCATACCACGACGCGTTCTGATAGTCATATGAAACTATCCAGATCATTACAATCTTCAAGTTCTGTATTGCCAGTGGGTCTGAATTGACACTAACGTCTGAGGCTCAAGCAAGTCGATGAATTGAGGGTGAAGGCATCAAGCCATTATTTCGTTATTCATTACTGATTATAAACTTTAAAAAGAAAAGACAAAACAGATTCGCTAACGCTTTTGGGTCTTTCATTATGGACGTGAATTATGGATTCGTCCCTGCCAGAATTCCTCCTTCATACCCCCTGGTCAGGGCATCTCGAGCCGCTCGTTGATGGCCGGCATCTCGTGTATAGGTATGGGTATCGTATCCTCGGGCAGTTCGGCCAGCTTCGACTGACGTGGGGAGCAGAATGTAGCTGACGGTGTTCTCAGGGTGCTCATTGGACTCGGAGGAAATGGCTTGAAAGTCCCAATTGAGGCTGACCGGCTGAGAGTACCATCCGGCATGATTGATGGCGTGTAGAAGTGCGTCAGACTATGCTTGTCGTCGGGTAGCTCCGCAGGCCCGGTCTGCCAGTGATTTTCCATTTCGTCTGGCACTCTTTCGATGCCGCGTTGGCGAGCGAGACGACGTCGCAACAGAATGAAAACGGCGAAGAGAGCCGACAAGGCGACAGCTGTGGAGCTGACGGCGATGCCGGCAATGGCGCCGTTACCCAGCGGCGGTAACCTTGGTGCTGGTTCAGCGGCGGTGGCAGTGGGGGCGTTGGTGGCGACAGGCGTTGGGGAAGAAGTGGCGGAGGTGTCACTGCCTGCGACGTGCGAGGCAGACTGAGTGGATGAAATGGAGACGAAAGGAGTAGAGGTGGCCGTCGCATAAGTATTGCGTAGCGGTGGCCTAGTCGGACTCGGCTTGCCTGGGGGTGGTGTGTAAGTCGCAGGAACCCCGCCTGTCGACCCCAAGACGCTCGGCGCATACATGGCGAGCACTCTCTTCCCCAGGTCTTTGCAATCGTTGATAGGGGGCAACGGCTGGATCTCAAAGGGCCAGACAGACTGTGTCACCTGAGGCCGGTCAGGCTCAGTCGGGCAGTTCTCGCCGCATGTGTCGGGGTGGTTGCTGGCCCAGAACTTCAGCTCGCCCTCATTTGCGTTTTCGCATTGGACAAGACCAATCCAAGGGGACCTGGCTATCAAGAGGCGTGTTAGTGTCCGGGTATTTGAAACATGAGCAAGGAATACCAAACGAACTACTTGATTGCTTACCTCTATCAAGGCCACCTTTGACGGGGCAGTTCTTGTCTTTGTATGTTGGGTCATTGCAACCGTACTGGTAGGTGACGCCAGACTTGCCGTCGTAGCAGGCCTGGTTAACACAGTACTGGCCGGCCATACAACACCAGCTCACGCCGTTTTCCGTCTCGTTTGCGGGCAGACAGGGGAGCAGGGACTCTGGGCCGACAAGGCCAACATCGAAGTAGCATTGATCGTAGTCGGCCAAGACAGGGGAGAGTAGGCCAAGGAAAAGCCACGGGAGTAAAAAGAAGGCGAGCATCTTGAAATGTGGTTGCATCCAGAGGTGAAGAACAATTAGGCGAGAGTGGAATGGTGGGTGTAAGTGCTTTAGGCGAGCGATCGATCAGTTGCAACCCATGACCCGGCGCTACGGTATTATCGACGATCCGGTCGGTGACTAGGTAGCAATAGGATTGGTTTGTGGAGATGACCGTTATTCGCAGCTCGAAGTGATTAGGTATGTAGATCGAAGAGGGTAAGGGATGACGAAGAAGAAGAAGGTGGAGAGATTGAGACAGAGACAGGGAGATAGAGAGACGAAGAGAAGAAGCAAAAGGCTGAATGAAGATCGATTGTTGGTCGACTATATTAACAGAGTAGAGAGAGAGGCCTCGTGGGAGGACAGCAACACGGCAAGATGCCATGTTGACCTAGTTGTGCTGTGCGACGATTTCCTATTCTGGAAGAAGCAGCGAGCGAACACAAGATGATGGGGAAAGCGCAGGGGAGGCGGCAAACTTCCTTCCCTTCCCCCACCTTCCAGGTCCTTCCCGCGAGAGAAAATTAATATACGAGACTCCCTACTTGTGTGATGCAAAACACATGGAAATGAAGCGCCACGCTACTTACTGGGCCTCGCGAGAGGAACGACGAAAGAAAAAATCAAATCGAAATATTCCCCGGATCCTTTCATCTCGCTGACGTTTTCGCAATTATTTCCCTTTTCTCTCCTGTCCAACCTGCCGTCCCACAGGAAGAACCGATGACAGGTGTTTGCTGCCACCAGCCCTGCTAGCAAGTCGCACATATACAACACCAGACAGCGCAAACAAAGCCAAACTGAGCATTTCAAGACGCACTTGATTGGATGACGGCCAGCCACAAGACTCCATATTCTGTACCGTGTCGCCGCTCGGACGCACAGATCCGCAAAGGGCGGAGAACGAACTGGGCCCTCACGGCCGAGAGCCGACGATGGCTTGCAGATAAAGTAAGCAGAACAGCCTGGACCTGCCCCCTTGCCTACTCTTTGCAGCATCCAAAAGACATATTAATAACTGACATGCTCCAAAAGCAAACTCGTTTTGGGGAGACGGCATGAAGAGGGGGCGCAGGGGCAGGGCAGGGGGGGCGGCCGAGCGAACGCCCCTCAATCGATCTGAAAGTCGCGATACGAGTGGTGGCCATGCGTTCGTTCGTGGTCGTTGACAAACAGACCCATGCCAAACACCTCTGCCGTGCCGTCCGCCCAACACCTTGGCTAGCTGACTTCTGAAACACACCAATCGACTCAACTACTCGACGACATAGCACTCACTGCACGAGCACAAGACACCAAACAATAATACACCAAAGCACAGCACAGCACAGCACAGCACAGCACGGCACAATACAACTGCGCCGCCACTTCTACACGTCTTCGACATGGACGCCAGCAGCAATATCCGCCACCACCATCTGCGACGGCTCCACGAGCTGCCATTCACCCTGGTTAAAGGTGCTCGGTTCGCTCGCCACCACCACGTGCTCTCCGTGGCTCGTCTTCTCCAGCCGGCCGACTTCATCGGCCTCCACACCACCGAAGCCGCCAACGTCGCTCGGCAACCCCTTGTATTTGCGATTGAGCGTCGACCCGGCCGTTGTAGAGTAGTAGAGGCTGGGCGGCTCCAGGCCTTTTGGGCTGCCGTAACGCACCGCCACTAGCGAGCTGCCGGACATGGCCACGAGGTTCAGCGTGTTAGACTCCCGCTCCGGCGGCCCGAACTCGGTTTGCATCTTTTCCAGCAGCATGATCGTCTCCCTCATGGCCATAGCCATATTCCCGACATCGTACACCGACTCCCAGCTGCCATCTTTGCCGCACAATATGAAAAAGTACACGGCGGCAATGTGCTCGGCGTCCGTGGTCCCGATGATGGCCTGCTGGTACTTCAAGGGGAGGTACTGCAATATCGCTGTTCGGATTCTCGGGAACGAACCGAGGATGCCATTGTGGGCGAAAAGGTGGCGGCCAAAGACGAACGGGTGACAGTTGGTCTCGACGACGGATGTCAGACCCGGGGCCGCGCGGATGTGAGCGAGAACTGCGCTGCTGCTGGTTCCCCGGACGATGTTCTTGAGCACCAGGTCATTCAACGGTGGCCGGGTGCTCTTATAAACAACAGGCCGAAGTGATTCCGGCCACTTGGAGTCCGTGTACGGGTTGAAATCGCACTCCGACGACGTGAACCACCCCACACCGAACCCATCCATATTGGTCAGCGCGTTTGGTGAACCCGCGTCGTTGGCTGCCAGTGGAGCGACCTGGAGCTTTCCGAGGAACGGCTGCACCCCTGTGTGGCCGGCCGGGAGGAAGTGTGCATCGACTATCAATCTTGGTCAGCAAAATGAACGGAATACTACCATCGGTCCATCGCTTGGACGCTATGCGGCTCACTCTGCTTGACTATGGCGTGACGTGGCCGGATGACGACATCTTCGAGCAGTTGAGGCTCGTCACCCAGATATGCGAACCAACGACACATGTCAGATTTGGTTACGACGGTCTAGAGTGGAAAGCGAGGATGCGTCGAAGGTCAAGTGACGACCCTATTTTGAAGTTGACGAGATCAGAATGAAAGAAATGAATGCACCCGTTGAAGTTGACAGAAACTACAGATGAGCGGTTCGCAATTGCGCACGCGGGCTCGGCCGTTACATGCGCCTGGTCCGAGGCACATGCCGCGAAGCCTTCGAGTACTGAGCTGACGTCACGGCCGTCAGAAACCAGCGTCCTTTGTTCTGTGAGAGCGCGCCGCGTTATCGTCCTGGGTTAGGAATAGCGACGTGGTGAATGATACTGCACCTTTTCGAATCGCGACATCATCACCTCAACAACGCCAGAGCCCATACACAGGCATTACTCCTGCGCACGTGACGATGGTCCTGGCATAAAAGTGCACTGGCTTCCCGAGTTTGTCGTTGGGGTACTCCGATTTCTTCAGCGGGCAGCGGGGAATGGGGCATGAATGTCATCGCTCTATCACAACTGTCACGAACATCGGACGATGTGCACCGCTGCGTTGGAACCACTCGAACCACCATGTGGTCCCATCCGTCGCAGCCCACCGTTCTAGAACGATAAGACACGACCGTCGACCTACCAAGGCACGTCAAATGCGGTGAACGTACACATAAGGGCTCCACGCCTTCACCTCAATGCCTCTGAGGCGATTCAATCGCAGTTCCCCCTAAGAAGAGAAAACGGCGCGGCACGAACCAGAGTCTTTTGATCTCAATGTGGAAAACTCGCATTCAAATGATTTAAGGCGGTCATTTCGCTGCCTTGGTGGCATTTGTCTGGCGTATATTATGTCCAGCGATCCGCAATGTCCGTCCGTCTGCGCAGCACCTGATGCATTCGACCCTGCAATTTCAAGGCGTGTTTATCTTATTGGCCCGATTTTCGACGGCGGTTTTTTTTTTCGTTTTTTGTTTTTAGTTTTTTTCTTTGTCGAGGCTTTATTCGTACTAGCCTCTAGGTCCGGACCAGGGTTCCGCCATGGCCGTCCAATACGCCTTTCGTGGTTTTGGCCAGGTTGGACAGGGTAAGTCGGTGGTTTTCGAGCAGCACTAACTAAGCTTAAAGGTTGGCGGCCGCCCACAATGGGGAAATCAAGAGAGTCTTGGTTGCGGTCGATCCTTTGACCGTCGCAAGCACGCAAGGCAATAAACCAAGATGCGAGGACGGGTTTCCCAGGCACCGGCCAATCCCAGTTCCACAGCGGCCGTTTTGGGAAATTGGATCATGTCTGATGGTGTCGTTTAGGCTGACTTGTTGGTGGGATGGCAGATTGGCAAAGCTCCATGACCCAACGATGCATTAGACGCCGCTGGGGTCGCATCCTTCGCGTCCAAAAGATCCAATTCTAACGCATCTTGGCCGCCGATCAATCCCGCCAAAGCCTTCATCATTGGCCGATTATGTGCTCAGCCTGCCTTCCCAGCGGCTGAGCACCCCCAGGCTGAGAGGAGTCCGACTCCTTCAACACCGGCGATGCTCTTATCTCCTACCCTGTGTCCCCATTCTCGCAGCCAGGCTACAGCATAAGCTTCTCTACTGTGTAGTCCCTGCGCCAGCCCTACGTTTGCGACGACGATGACGGGGGATAGATTGGCGGATAGGTTTTGGCTTGGATTACCAAGCCGCCCGATACAAGTGCTGATACGACCCCTTCACTCCCGTGGTTCCTGATCCTTCTTCCGTCCTGCACTGGTTTGACCCGTCTCACACGCATAATATTATCTCGTTCTCACGTGTCTTTTTCTCCTCTTGCGTGATGACTTCTTTGCATCCGCGCGACAACTTGTACTCCAACGGGGGTAGCGGCCGCAACAGTGACTCGGCATCGCTCGAGACCGACAAGATGCTTAAGGACCCCTATGGCGCGCCAGGTCCCGAGGCCGACGCCGTCCCTGACGGATTGGAAGTGAACACTGGCGTCGACTACAGCACGGCGCCGCAGGCGTACCAGTCTGCGCCGACACCGCAGCAGCCACACAACGGCTACGACCAACATCACCATGCACACACGCCTCAGACGAATCAGACCGAAACGACATATGCTGATAACAACTATTACCACCAACAGTTGCCGACGCCCGAGAAGAGACGCACCGCGGATGGCACGATATGCGGTCTGCGCAAGCCAACGTTCTGGCTCATGGTGCTGTCCAGTCTGCTGCTCTGCGCGCTTATCGGCGTAGCTGGAGGGCTGGGCGCAATGCTCGCGAACAAGAATAGTGAAATCGCAAGGTGGGTTTCACACCGATGTCGGATTGGCATCAGAAAATTGAAACGGTCGACTTGAAACTAACACCACTGGCAGTCTCCGATCGCTCGCGGACAATTCGACGAGCGCTACACCGACTACTGCCTCGCCGACCGCGTCGCCGACCGCATCGTCGCCGCCGCTGGCCTTCGACCTCAGCCAGCCCGCCGAGACGGACACGCCCATAGGGCTCAACAAGTGCCCCGGCAGCGGCTCGCAGCTGACATACGAGGTACCCGGGACGAACCTCACCTTCAGCAAGGACTGCGGCACGGACTACCTGTACAACGACATCGCCCAGGTGCCCGCCAAGAATTTTGAGGAGTGCGTGCGGTACTGCGCGGCCTTTAACCTGCAGCAGCAGTCCCGCAAGGGGCCCTGCAGGGGCGTCGTGTACATCTTCCGGGGCGAGCAGGGCGAGGACGCCAACTGGTGCTGGATGAAGTATAACAAGAACACGGCGCAGAAGGGGGCCAAGGACTACACTGAATCCGCCTGGATAATGTGAAGCACGCAGGCCTCCGGGAGTTGGACAAGGCAGAGGAAAAAATACGGAACCTGGACGGGGCGCGTAGACGGATGGATAGATGTATGCATGCATTGGAGAGTAGCTAATACCCATTTGATTGATAGTCACAAATCGATGCGAGCGTTACGTTCCCAGCAAAAAGGCAGACACACATAAGAGAGAGAGAAAGAAAGAGAGCGTGGTGGATGGGCTCCTGAGCGCGACGGGGAGCGGCGTCAACGGAGACGAGCTAGCGGAGGAACAATGGACAGGACGTGCGGCCGATGTGACGATTCTCAAGACCCGGATTCAGCATCCCGGTCACCCCGAAACAATCACGGGTTCCGCAAGCCGCCTTGCAAACCCGCCTTGCTAGCTCAATCGGTAGAGCGTGAGACTCTTAATCTCAAGGTTGCGGGTTCGACCCCCGCGTGAGGCTCAAATCCTCGCAGCGATTGGAAGCAGTTGATTTTTTCTTCCTCTTTTTTTTTCTCTGTTCTGTTTTTCGAGGGGAGCGTCGGTCAAGTAAGTCTCTTCTGGGTCATTCATACCAAACGCTTCCCCGTTTCTCAATCAACTCGTTGCGTTGCGCATCGTCTAAACAGAGCGGCCCAGGTCAACCGGTTTCTGGTTCTATTCCGAAATACCTGGCGATTACCGCACCGACCAACATCTTCTCCAGTTATTGCTTCTCGAGTGCTTACTATAATTGCTGGATAAGACTGGGTCTGGTCTGGCGCGTTTTGGTTGTTCGCGATGCCTGGGGTGCGAATAGGTCAAGGAGCGCAGGGTGTTATCGAGGCTCGAAGACACAATGTCTTCGAAATGCGCACAATTCTCAGATGACGACAGTATCTCCTTCTCCAAATGCCCACTGTCCGCTACTGTTCCGGGGGGGAGGGCTTCAATGCTACCTGTCCTGCCCCCCGCGCACACCGGGCAGCCCACGACCCAAAGGTTTGCTTATCTCGGTACCGCCATGGCTGACAGGCCTGTATCCGTATGTCTCCTGAGCATCCCTCTCCTCCCCGAACGCCTGGACGAAGCGCTTGGAGGTGGAGGTCGGTCGTCGGTCGTCGGTCGTCCTAAAACACTGGACCGCCGGGATTGGGTTGCATCACTTGTGCACCAACTTGGCGGAAAGAAACACCCTGTCAATGTCACCCGAGAAGCTTTTGCAGATCCAGCCCCTCGAGCCGCCGCCGGGGGAAACAGACGTGAGTTCTGACAAGCTTCCCATGTCGGCTGTCTCGTGGCTGGTCGAGGGAACATCCCATCCCATTCCACCCCCCCTCGCCAGAGACTCATTGGATGGCACAACCCTAGAGCGAGCAGCCAAACAGGCTATTCCCCAAATGGCAGCTCGGCGGTGGTGCTGTCGCCTTTCTCCGCTTGCTGCGGGATCCGCCCCCCCCGGTAGTATTACTCACACTCTGGTATGCAACATAAAAACCGAATGATGCAGTCAAATTGCTATTTGTGTCATCACCACGCCATCGGCAAGTTCGGGACATACGCTTTCCATCCTCAAAACCAGACCGGCCGTCGGGCGAGCGTCACGCCACCACACGCGGACGACCATGGCTTCCGAACGGGACCTCCCAGCCCCGGTCCTCACCCTCGAAAAGTGCCTCGTCAGGCCCTACCACCCCTCCGACGCCGCGTCCCTCTCCCGGAACGCCAACTCCAAGACGGTGGCCGCCTACATGCGGAACCGCTTCCCTCACCCGTACACCCTCGCCGACGCCAACGCCTGGATTGCCATGAACCAGGCCCCGCCCGTCTTCAACTGGGCCATCGTGTGCCCGGCCTCCGGCGCAGTCATGGGCAGCATCGGCCTCGTCCCCGGCCAGGACGTGTACTCGCGCGGCTACGAGCTAGGGTACTGGATCGGGGATGAGTTCTGGGGCAGGGGAGTGATGGGCGAGCTCGTGCCCGCGTTCGTGAGCTGGGTGTTCTCCGGCGGCGTGGGCGTAGGTAGTGGGGGGTTGGGAGGGGTGGAGAGGGTCTGGGCGGGCGTGTTCTCGGAGAACGCGGCGAGCCGGAGGGTGCTGGAGAAGAGCGGCTTCGTCTTTGAGGGGCGGCTAAGGAGGGCCGTCGTGAAGAACGGCGTGTGCATGGACGAGCTGGTGTATTCCATCATCCGGACCGACCGGGAGGTGTGACCAGTTTCGATACGCGAGGGTTACCAAGTAATATCGGGCCATGGTCTGGATGCCCGAAAAAAAAAAAAAGATCTGGGACGGGGGGCCAGCGACGGGGCCGCTATCTGGACACTTTCTGTACCAGAAAACGCACGAGAAAGCGAATTGAGATGGGATGAAGCCATGCCGTCGTATGTTCAGCACTCTGCCTAACCTTGTTAATGTGATATGGTGTCGAAATACGCTACCACTAAGACACCGGGTCAGCATAACAGCCCATTTAGACTTTCAATGGACCAAAGCCTATAACCATGTAGACAGCGCCTGTGTTTTTGAGATGCCCAAACCAATGACAGCAATCAAGATTGCCTACTACTACTCTCATAAACCCATAATGACCCCTCGCTAGGAAGCGAGGAATTGGACCTCCAGCGTGACCCCGAACGCGAGTGTAGTGCTTTGACCCAGACAACTATAAGGTTGCATCCTCAAGGTCTTGGAAGAAGGACACCACAATAACCCCAAGATTTAGATCCCCGGTGGAGTGCAGTAATGGGGAGAAACGGATGTCACGCCACGGAACAGCTGCGAGAAGAATCAGCGTAACTTGAGATGTGACATTTTCCACATAAAGCACGAACATACCGGCCCCTGTGCTTCCTGACCCTCTTCTTCCTTCATCCTGACGTGGACGGTAGCAACACGTACGTCACCCCATATATTCGCAGGCCCCGGTCATATCGCCCGTCACGAGTACATTCAGAGAATGTATCATCCTGAAAAGCGGCCACACCGGAGCCGCCCAAGTTTTGGCCACTCAACCAGATTGCCTTGTACTCCTCTCGAAGCCATAGCCCGCATGACGATTGGCCAGCTGCGGAATTCCGAACGGGTGGGTGTATATAAAAGGGGTCGGGCTCAACCCTAAGATTGGCCCAACATGAGGAGAGAGAGAGAGAGGTACGAGTAAGGGCTCGAACAACGACAGCGGACATGGTGAGCCTTGAAGTCCATCCGATGGTCTCTAGCCTACCCGACGATTTCCAAAGTGTCACGGCTTGCATGGATCGCATTCTTCCCAGACCGTTGTAAGACAGGCTGGTGAAATGCGAAGGTCCCCCTTGACGGACCCCAGCACCTGGCAGCTCATCCCGGACCCCCTGATCTTAAGGCCGTGGCTATATCAGCAAGTAGAAGGCCCGCTCAGGGAGGGAGTCTTGGGTAAAGTGGATGGTAATAAAGGCTGCCGCAGGTGTTCTGGCCGTTGATGGAGATGAACCGTACCAGGCTATGAACGCTTTAGAACACGCCCACTTCTACACCCGACGACCCCGGCCTCCTCACTACGTTGAACAGAGCATGAGAATCTACATGTTGTAAAACAAACAGGCTATTTGAAATGAATACAACATACCCATCATTTAAGTCTCTTTAAGCCGTTGGGCATTTGGTCGTTGATGGGTGCCAACAGGGGTCCCTAGTCAATTAGTGGAACCAGCGAGGGCCAAAGGGAACCAGTCGCGCTGCGCGCCGCTTTCATAACGGTAGGATTCTGCATTCTGCCCACAATGGCGCGCCCGGACGTGGCAGGCCCGCCGGGCCCGGTCCACAAGGCCGTTGCCGGACATCGGATGAGACTGCAACTGCCGACAGGCCCTCTGGCCCAAAAGGGGGGGGGGGAGACGGAGCCCACCGCTTTCTTGTCCAACCCAGTCGTGGAAGACGAAGCATACATCAGACGCATCCCGACACTCCACAGGGCCTCCGCGAGTTGTTTTAAGGCCGGTTCGGCCTGCCTCTTACTTTGGTTCCCCATATAGACAGCTATCGTTATCGACAGGGAGGGCTGTCGCCGCCTTCGTCCCAATGGAAATAGACCGACGAGGAGGCAACCCTACCCAGCGCAACCCTCCCGCGCCAACCTTTTCACGAAATGGCAGCCCAGCACTTCCGGCTTCGTTTATCGAAAAATAGTCCGAGGAGCATCGATCTTTTTCAGCCGCAAGGGGCAAGGGAGCGGGGGGAGGGGAGGGGAGGGTCTCGTGGAAAAAGGGACGGAATCGTGACATCCGCTGGGCGATCTATCCGTTGCCACACACTTGTTAAACAAGAACGCCCCCTCGCCTCGGTCTATCCCATTACTCAGCTCGTCGAGCTTCATTATGCAGAGCTGGTTGGACTTGAGACCGGCTGACATTTGCCACAAGGTCAGATGGTCAAGTTCCAAGGCACCGTGTCAGCTCACATAAGTTGAGTCAGGCTTGTAACAGTGCCCGATCCTTTGTGGCGAACGCGGCGGACATGAATAATGCCGAAAGCGCAACAGTACGATTTGACAACTTTTTTTGTTCTTTTTTTGTTCTTTTTTTTTTCCGAAAGAGAGAAAGAGCGAAACGGAGGCAATGAGGCAAAGGTCGATCACGATGACGGATTATAGTCTCAAGCTAGCTTCCTGATGTGACCTCGATAGCCCACGGATCATATCATCCCCGGGACCCAAACCTAAACATTGCCTCAATCCTGTATTCGACGCAGAAGCCAACTTGACCTGTGATGACTGCCCAGGTACCCAAGCGTCTTGTACCTGCTAAGAGATACGTGAGACGTGAGCTGTCTTCAATACTCTATTAGACTTTTCATCAATATCACGTCGTCGTTCTCAGCCCCAACGATAATAAAGCCACGCTATGACAGGGAGGGTGATATCCCAACAATAAAAGAGGACCTTCATCCTCCTGTATTCTACACGCTGTCATTTGGTTGCCTGAAAGGCGTCGTACTGAAAAATTCTTCGTCTCCCTGGTCTCTGTATTAATATTTCCGTCCTATGAGCTTGGCGGAACAGACGAGAGCCTGACGAACAAGTGGTAGCTGCGATGCAGTTTGGACGGTGGGAGCAGCGCGTTATGTGCCACGTGCAACCATTCGGGCATATCACATATCACATAGTCCAACAAGGCCGGCACAGTTGTACCGTCTTCTGGGACTAGCAGGTGTTAGCGACCAAAGTACAGACGGCATCGTTTGCACCTCTCATCTGAAAACCATGATCACGAGCCAATATCTGTCGACGTCTTTGGGGTAACCACGCTTCGGAGTCAACCCCGAAGTCAAGAAAACTTATCTCAGAATTGACCAGTCGTATTCAGACGCCCAACATTAATTGCATCAGTCTTGTATCACTGGACCTGCATCTGGCTGCACTGCAACATGGACGGACTCGGACTCATCGTGTCCATCAAACGACGAGAGCGAAGGCTGGCGTCCAGAGGCTCAGCTCTTTACCTCAACAATCCCAATTGGTAGATGCGGGGGGTACACCGACCTACGCATCATGACTAGCCCATGGCACTGGAGAATCCAAGCGCAGTACGACCGTGAGGTTCCTGACGAGGGAGGGCTCGTCGGGAAGCCGAACAGAAAGGATCGGTGGGTACATGTACGTGCATGATACGTCGAGACGACAAGCAATTGCCGCGAGGCTGCTACCCGTGGCAGGTTGCCGAAGGTCTCGTCCGAGCGCGACCGGATCCGTCTTCCTCAGCGGCTGAGTGGATACGGGGCGTGTTAGTTGTGGGTTAGAGGGGGGAGATCTCGTACGTATAGGTGAAACAGCGACCCAAACTGGCTGTTATACCAACGCCATACTATTATCGACCTGGTAATATTCACAGACAGGTTCGTCGCCTCTGGATATATATCACAGCCCTCGGGTCCTCAAACTCGTTTGGAAGTGTAATACCCTGACTGAGAGCCGTCCGACCTTTTTTGACATTCATCCGTCATACTTGACATCTGCATAACACACATCCACTTTGGTTGTATCAGTCTCTTTCGCTGCATGACGAACCCCATTATCAAATACGATCGATTCCTTGAGGACATTTCAGTCGCCATGGACCAACAATACCCGCAGTACAGCCGCTGCCATCCCACCCACGACACGAACACATACCCGAATGTTGAGCAACAGGCAATAGGATGTGGTTATGGACTCTACTCCACGCCTACATCCCACCAGGAATGGTTTCACATCATGTCTCTTGGTTCCATGTACCAGCCTTTGCCCTATCTGGAAAACCCATCCGACTCTGCACCACAGTACTGGACCGGCCTTCCAATCCAACCCAGCAGACCACAAACACTCGCGCCGCCTCAAGGTGTTCCAACGGGTCCAACGGTTCCAAGGGCGCCAGCGGCGGTACCCGCGGCACCCGCGGTACCGGTGGCGTCTGTGGCGTCTGTGGCATCCGCCTACACACCGAGCTGGGATAACAATACGTGGAGTCCCAGGGAAGAGTCGCAGAGCCCGGCCGAGGACCGCGAGGAGGAGGTGTGGGAGCCCGAGGACCTCCGCCGGATGGGCTACCTCGACGCCAGCGGCAACTGGCGCTGCCGGTACGAGGGCTGCCGCTCGACCCGCGTCTTCGTGCGGGCCTGCGACCTGAGGAAGCACTTCCGCGGCCACGACAAGTACTTCTTCTGCACCGAGCGGCCCTGCGCCAACGCCGGCGTGGGCTTCTCGACCAAGAAGGACTACCAGCGGCACATGGGCTCCCACCAGCCGACCATCAAGTGCCCGCACCCGGACTGCGGACGCATTTTCAGCCGTAAAGACAACATGGTACGTGATTCCCCACCCCCTTTCTCCTGGAGGGAGCGAGCACTCGGATAGGGACAAAGCTTGGGACCTAACGAAGAAAAAAACAGAGGGAACATTTCAGGAAGATTCACCTGCGCTTGCGGAACAACCTGTTTCCTCGGCCGTGCCGCCGATCGCGTCGTGCCAGCGAGGACGCGAGGTCGCCGCCGGCCCCCAATGCCACGAAGTCGCCGCGGCAACCCAATGCCAAAAGGGATTCAAGCTGGGAGGCGACGATGCAAGGAGCCGGCGGACTCCATGAGAGCATCGGACTGACGCAGCAGACCTAAAAAGTTGCGATGGCAGGCCCACCGGAACTTTAGTCGTAGACGTTTTTTTTTGGTTTCATAAACCAGGCAACCCGGAACCGTGGATTTGGAAGGGAAAATTCCCCACATGTTTTGCTTGGCAACGGTCCAGGCCCTTCCATCCTTGGCACCGCGATAAAAAGAATCGACACATAAAAAAAAAACAAAAATTACTTAACTACAACATACCTACAATATCAAACCTTTATGTTCAAGGATTATCGTAGATGGATTATGGCAGCCAGTCTTTAGTGTGACCAATCGTATAAGTAGCGATGAGTGTATTTCACTGCACTTTTTTGATCATGCTTAATAGGGAATATGATACCCCGGGTCCTAACCCGAGTCCTACCCCTAACCCTAACTCTAATCCTACCTCTATATATACGGATTGAAGGCAATTGGGATTATTGAATATGCTAGAATTTTCCGAGGCTGGAGTCAGTGCACTGCCGTCAAGGTATATAAATCACTCGTATAAAAGAAAAACAGGATACGAAAAAGGTATTATTCAGCAGAGTGTCAGGCTTCCTATGTTTTAGGTCACAAAGCTGAGAGAAAAGAAACGACCAAGACACACAAACCTCCTGAGGCTTGCCTTATTCAGCCAAAACTCAATTGCAAGTTCGGTACTTAACACTCGACAGCAGAATCCCCCGACGGCAGAGCAACGACGTATTCCAATCCAAGCCTCACGGCTTTCCCCCCGTTGAGCGTCACCTGCCAATCGACATGTCCCGCCTTCTTCAGCGAAGCCACCGCCGTACCCCAGTCAACATCGTCCTTGCCCTCGCGAGCCGGGAGCCCAGCGGACACGCCGGGGCCGTTGACCGCGAGTCCCTTGGGCACGAGAACGTCGACCTTGAGCCGCTCGTCCTCGGACACGGGCACCTGGTCCAGGACGAGCAGCGACACGGGCTTGCCGGCCGCGGCGCGCGTGTTGGCGACGACGACGCCGCGCGTGTACACGGAGCTGTCCTCCTTGGAGAAGAGCCCGGCGGCGGTGGCCCGCCGGACGTCGACCTTGGGGTAGTTGACCCTGATCGCCGGGTCGACGCCCAGGCCGAGCGTGAAAGCGTCGCTATCGCTGCAGCGGGGCAGCCGCGCGCGGCCCAAGAAGGTGCCGTCGAGCGTGAGGCCGGTTTCGCCTCGGAGCAAGGTGAGCCGGCTGTTGTTGCGGATTCTGGCTTTGAGATAGGCGGCCGGCTTGTACTTTGCGACGATGGTGTGGCTGAACTGCACGTTTGAGAAACCCACCCGGGCGACGCGCTGCTTGGATGGGGTGGGTCGGGGCGGCAGGGTCTTGGTGCCTGGGAGGTCGTAGGTTGTGGTGAAACCCGTCTCTTCCACAGTCGACTCTTGAAAGTCGACGCTCTCATCTTGGATCAGCGACGCGAACGGGTCCATTGAGCCGTCCTCGTGTTCCTCGTGGCCCTTGATAGTAGCCGATGGCCGGTTCGCGGCCATTTGTGCCATTTCAACCGGATGCATCTGCATTTGCATCTGTTGCTGTTGCTGTTGCATCTGCTGCTGTTGCATCTGCTGCTGCCGCATCTGGCTTTGCAAATCATTTTGTCGAGCCTGCATGAGGAGCCGGCCCTTGTTCTGCTGTTCAAGCACCATCACACCCTCCTGGTACGAGCGGAGAGCTTCCGGCGAAGCGGAAGAGGCCGAATTGTCGACCCCGAACAGGTGAGAGCGAGGTTTCGAGGTGTGTGCCACCCTCTTCTGGGAATTCCACCAGTCCTTTCGTTGCTGACGCTCTTCAAGGCTGTCGAGGATGCCATTCCCTCCAGCACCAACGTCTTTGGGGGCCAGCTTGATGTTCCAAGGCTTCAGCGTCGGAATGCTGTTCTCGAGCCCAGAGAACATGGCTTGGGATGTCGAAAGAATGACCTTGCAGTTGCTCCACGTCTCAGAAGTCTCGTTGGTGATGCGGGCGTCGTAGCAAAGCGTGCCGGTGTTGTTCGTGGTGAAGAGCTGGAGGTCGTAGCTCGGTGTCCAGGATGCAGAGGATGTGACGTATGAGACAGTCAAGTCGCACGTCAAGTCCCCTACCTCAGTTGCCTTACTCGTCGTTGTGATAGAAGTCGGGACGGTGTCGCTTGAAATCGAAGTCCGGCGAGAAGATACAGGAGTAAGGACGGCCGCTTCGAGGCTTACACGGACAGAGTAGCACAGTTTCGGCCAGAAGCTTTCGCGTTCCTTTCGAATACGTTGCTGTTCCCTCTCCCGTTCTTCTCTCCTCTTTGCATTCTTATGTTTCCTTCTGGCCTTCTCTTTCCGGGCCTTCTCTCTCCCCTTGGCGGCTTCGGCCGCCTCCTTTTTCTGCTGTTTGACAAGGCGGCTTTCCTCCTTCAGGGACGCACTCAACAGCCTCGTATTGGCTTGGCCACGAGCTAACCCGGCCGTGTGGTCCCCAAAAATTCTCTCCCGCTCAGCCCGATAGGTTTCGATGCTCTCGGCAATGCCGATGCTTTTCTTGCGATCGAGCGACTTTCCATAAGCGTCAAGGATTTTGAGCCGGCTGGCAGCACTATCGACAATTTCTTTTGCGCTGCGCTCCTCGTCCCGCAGCTCCCGTATCCTGGATCGCAAGGAGCGAAGCTCCGGCGACTCCGACATGTCGTCTACGCTTTCTTCAGCTTCGGACTCGGCGTCTGGCATGTCGTCATCCGAATCCGGGTATATGTCTTCGAAGATGTCGCGATTGGGAAGCAGCTCCACCGCAATGTCTGTGATGACGGCAGTACCAGTTCCGTCGACCTTGATTGTAGACTCATCCACAGTCGGTGTGAGACCTACGATGGTGACCACATTGGTTCCGGGCTGGTAATGTATTAGCTGCAATTTTCTTTTTCTTTTTTCCTTTCTGAAAATAAATCCCAGAAAAAATAATAAATGATGAACGCTTGCCTTCAGTGGGAGATGCTTGACCTCTCGGACGACTTGGGCCCTGCTGGGAAAGAGAGTGACAGATTTGGTAGACAGGTCGCGGACATGGTATTCCTTGTGGTGAATGACGTCCATCTTGGTTTGCTGTGATGTGCCCCTTAGGTTGTAATTATTAATGATTTGGAATCTTTAGGGAAACTTGTTTTGAACGAAAGGAAATTGTTTGAAAAGAGAGGATGCTAATGATCTGAAGCAATATAGAAATGGGGAGGGTTTCCCTCGTATTTATAAGTTTGCTGGGCATGGAAGAATTAGGCAATAAAAAGGCGGCAGCCGAGACGAGACGGTTCGCCGCAATTTGCTGTTGCCTGACAGACAGATACGACGAGCTGCGGAACTCCATTTTCTCCGCCGCTCTTCAGACGAAATGGCCAAAGGTCAGTTAGTCCCATCTAGCGCCCTGGCTACTTTAAAGCGCTAAGGAGTCGGTCATATCACAGTACGCGGACGTCTAAACACACGCTGTTCACTTAATGGCACGTCAAGCGTTACTTACAAAGCTCGCATTTCGAGACGCCACTCATCAGTCTCTCGCCGAAACAGTACTTGATTACCGTTTTTGACATTCTCTACAATTGGAAGTGGCATGCTTCGGTGACTTTATAAAGCTCGATAGTAGCCCTGTGTAGTGTGCGCTGTGCCGACTTCAGTATAATGTGGTATTGTGGTTGGCCTAAACTTGCTGCGCAAAACGCTTCAGCGCAGCATGGAGTAGTGGCTGCTATGTCTTCGCCTTATAAAAGCTCTCAATTGTCTTCCACTACCGATTGTTCGGGGCTATGGTCTCGTCTCGTGTGGCCGGCACGTTCCCCCGTCGTGGAGCCGTTACAAGACATGTACCGGGCGGACTATGTCAGACCGCTTATGGATATCTAGGAGTTTTATATTCAATAGGAAAAAGTTTGAAAGGATCAGAGTCCCGCCTTGGTTAGTGACTATGGGTAACGTAGAATAATCTCACACTCGAGAATAGAGCTTGAACTTCATTCACATTATATTATCAAACGGCCAAAAACTATCCCAAGGCATATTGATGGAGGTGTGTCACACAAACTGATGCTAAATATTTCATTCCCAATGCGGGAGTCCTTGGAACAGTTTACACCGTAAGTCCGAACCACGACAAGTCTGCCCATGTAAATACATCTTATCTGTGTAATTGAAGCTAAACGGTACGTCCTCATCTACACCGCAAAATGCTCAAAGGGTACAGACGCGGAGGCCCGCAGAATACATGACCTAAATGGGCAAACATCTACCTCGACTTCACGGCCAGAGGTAACACATGTGTGACCTCGCAGTTCTGAAAGAGAGCCTACAAGATGAGGATACTTCCTGTTCTCTGCCATCAAACCACGGATCCTTTCCATGTTTTCCACTGACCAACACCTTACTCTAAGTGCAGTGCCATCGAGACTATCACCATGTTCCGCCCAGATCCATGGGCATATCGACCTCAGACATACAACCTCAACCACATGACTTATATGCATCCCCTTGTTGGGAACAGATTCAACATCCATAACCACGGCCCCTGCCATCGCGAACCCCACGGGCTAGCGTTTGCAAGTCCAGGCCCTCGGTTCTTTGACTTTAGTCAACTTTTCAACATTACCAATAACTTCGGCGTGGCACCCGTCCACCTTGCCCAGCCCGAGCGTCTCCGCAACGGCATCACCGTCGTTCTTCCCGATGGCACCAGGGCTCTCCTCGACCGCGACGTCCTGCACGAGCACCTCCCGCGAACGCGCAACTTCATGCAGCACGGCTACTTCGGCCTGCCCGAGTTCCTCCGTGGCTACGACCATGGCATCATGGACGACGTCATAGACCCGCGGGGGTTCAACGACGCCTTCTCCCGCGCCGCGACCTTCGTCTTCCGACACCTCGAGAACCTGGGCCGGTCCAACGCCTCGCCTTACGCGGTGGGCGGCGGCGCCGTAGACCTCTTCGCCCGGCCTCGGTTCCTGCTCGCCAACGCACGCGACCGGGCTGCGACTGTCCACGAGATATTCTGGCACGTGTTCGTGCTCTGCTGCGTCCTCGACCAGGACCGCGCGCTTGGGTGCTCCGATATCCTGGCTCGGCCCATCGCCGAGTTCCTCATTGAGTTCATGCCCAGTGTGCAGGCATTCCTGCCCCCGCAAGCGATGCAGATGTTGTTCTTGGGGTATGCTCGTATCTTTCGCGAGTCGAGGTTCGAGCTGGAGATCCTCAGGGAAATGTGGGAGTTGATGGGTGTGGCGAACCAGCATGCCATGAGGAACTTGATAGGACCGCAGCTGGCGAGAAATGGGATGGGAAACAACGCACAACGGATATGGACTGCCCTGAGACACTTGGGCTTGGTATGAGAGCCCGTACGACTCGCATGTCTTTTGCTCGACTGCGTAGTTGTGTTATTGAATTCAGTCCTTACTTGATTACATAGGACATCACAGAATCTGTTTTGGATTATGCGCGTCTCTCCGGCGTAGCTACGCTTGGCTTTGGTATCTAAAGGCATTCGTGATAACTAACGGACTGTTGTCCGGGTCCTATCTCAGAGTTCTCTCGATGAAGTTATCTAGAAATGCAAAGTCCAAGTTCTCTAGCGCCCAGTCTTCGTCAGCTTCCTGGCCGATCAGTGGCTGCTCGATAATATATGCGCTCCTGGAACCGTTTTGTTCAGCATCATTCCAGGCTGTGAAAGTAGATGATGAACTTTGCCCGGTCTTAGTTGAAGAGGAACTTTCATCACTCGTCACACTTGGTTCAAGGAGCAATTTGCTTCCGGCATACCCACTTGTAGAATTACCGGTCGGTAGTTCCACTCCGCCGGAGCCTTTTCGTTGGATTTTGATAACCCAGAAGTGGGGCAGAAAGATCCTTAAAACAGTGCCATCATCAGACATTCTCACACGATACCCAAGATCGTCATGGTCTTGCGATTCTGGAGAAAAGGCGACGTCATACTTGCCGCCAGAGGCCACGTCCTCTTCTATTGGCAAAAGATAGGTGAGGAGCGAGACAACCCTGGCTCCGATCTCGTCTTTTTCCCGATCAAGCAGCTCTCGCATGACGGCCAGCGTTTGTTCCAACAGCCCCCGGTCGCTGAGCCGCTGATGGGCGAGAAAGTGAAACCCGTGCTGGGCGGTGACGTCTTGGGGCGCGTCACAGATGTGGGCAAGACAGAGGGCAGTGCTTGATAAAAAGGCGATCAAGTCTATTCCTCTGCAATAGTAACGTGCAGATCGAGTCGCACGGAAGGACAGCACTCTCGACAGAATTTCACGGCTGGCGGTGACGGCCGTAGTCCTGGGATAAATAGAACCACACTCAGATATGGGTCTTAGCACGTTGGGAAAGTGCAGTTGAAGAAGGAGGTGGTAATATATGGCGTGGTCATTGAACCGAATTGTTTCGCGGATCCTTTCCAAGGGGCCGGTGTCTGATGTGATTGTGAAGGTCGGGGCCACCCACCACTGAGCCGGCATCAACGCAGAAGCATCTTGCAACAACTTGTCGATCTCCTTGTTGACTTCAGCACCGTACACATTCGAGGGATCCCGCTTGAGTAGCCGACCACAGGCAACGGTGCATAGGCGATGAAAACGATCCAGGGGCGCGCATCCTTCCAATGCGTCTGGACGCGCATATATGTCTTCCAGAGAGCTTTGCGGCAGACCCAACATGAGGCAAAGATAACGTTCAAACTGGACCAGTCGGAACCAAAGATCGCTAGGCTCGATGACGGACGCGGTCAAAGACTTGGGCTTGACACCCCGGTCCAGGCCCAGCATCTGTGAGATGGCGACCGATCGACGCGCAGCAAGCCATGAGGTTCCCAAGTTGCCTGCGTAGTTTTCGTACAGGCCGTCCAGCATGATGCACTCAATTCCTTCGAGAGACGAAACCATCGCGTCGTTGCAGACAACCAAGTCACGGGCCGTCTTCATGGCCCGCGTCATTACTTCTTGCCATGGCACGCCGAGCTGCTCGAGATGGTGGAGGGAGGAGGAAGGCATCCCTTGAAGAAAAGTGGCCAAAATCAGGAGGCTCCGAGCAACCAGGACAGGATGAGATCCTAGGGGCGGCGGTTCCAAGAGAGTCGCAGACGAAAGCAGCGACGTTTGGGCTGCATTGGTCCTGGTGCATACAACCGCCCGGATGATTTGTGAAGTATCTACCGGCATTGCCAAGATAATTCTCATATCTTCCTGGTTTGGCCAGGCCTTGAGAAGCTTGTTGGAAATGTCATCGTACGTTTCGGCTTTTGATCTGTTCTTCTCCACATCGATAGCAGCAGACAAGCCAGTTCCAAGCGGCGATGTTTGGAAACGACCCTGTAAATATGGGTCAGTAGACGCATCAGAGTATGGAACGGTAAATCTCACCTCACTGCGTGAACCCGAACGCCTACGTTGCCCATGATCGATATCCGACGTTGCCAACGTAACGCTCGTCGGATCACCCCAGGACCCAGAACGGCCCAGCGTCTTTGTCTGAATCTGTACCTGCTCTTCAGGCCGATGTTGCGTCGGTAGACCATCGCTGGCAAAGAGTCCAGTATCGTGACCGGCCTGAAGCAGTTGTTTTACCAGAGCTTCCACCTGTCCCAACCTGTCAACAAGGTGCTTATTGCTTCCTGGAGGAGGCGGTTCTTCGGTAGCCTCTTGACTGACACAGTCGGTACCGCGGCGCGTACATCCCTCGCAGATAACCTGATTGGCGGAGGAGAAGGTACAGCGAGCTTTTCGCCGCTTGCATTCCCAGCAGCTCTGGGTGCCTTTACGGAGCTTCCGGCGTTTCGGTGCCGGGCCCGAATCCGGACCAGGGTCAGTAAACGGGACTGGTCTCAACTGGCCTGCGGCTTCCATCTTGTAGACTCACAAAGGTGCTTGATGCGTTGAGTTGGCGGTGAAAGCAGGCTAGGATGAGGGGGGTGAGCAGCTTGCTCGACCGCCGCTTTGCCGGAGATAATCAGCTAATGAAGACGCATTAGTCATCCTCTTTATGCGGCTTGGCGCCCGATGAGTCGGCGGTGGAATTAAGGAGCGAGTTTTCCACGACCGCCACAGCATGTTGCCTTTGTTTCAGCGTAGGCGGAAGTTCTTGCTTTCTGCCACTAACTTACCGCCGTTGGCTGTGACGACATCGCCTCCCCGGCAGCTCGGCGGAGGCAAAGACAGTGAATTGCCAGATAGAACCAAGCTCAGTAGGATAGCGGAAATCTATATTATATTGCACTGTGACATCTGTCGTTTTCAGTTCTCTTTCGTAAACTTGCATCAACAACAAAAACTTCCTACAACCTCATAACCTTTTTTACCAGCTACTAGTAGCATTCATCAGATCATCTTATCGCTGGTGTAGTCGAAGAATCTCGCCAGCATCAACATGGTCAAAATTGCACTTGCTGGCGGAGCTGGGAGTAAGTTATTTTGGGAGCTCTGTACTTTTTGAAACTCACTGATTGCCTCCCTAGACGTTGGACAGGAGGTTCATGATGCTCTGGTTGCTAGAGGGAAGCACGATATCATCATCCTGTCAAGAAAGGTGATAGACACACAGCACATTGTCACAAAAATCCCTTAACCTAGTTGCTGACCTAAAGCTTGATGATTATAGGATGTACCTACTAAGCCGCTCTCCCCCGGGGTACAATGGATCAAGACAAGCTACGACGATGTCGACCAGCTGGCAGAAGCCTTGAAGGGCGTTCACACCGTACTGTCTTTTGTTACCGGACCCGCAGATCCGACCAACATCGAGGCGAAGAACACGCAAAAGCAACTTATTGATGCCTCTATTAAAGCTGGAGTGAAACGGTTTGCTCCCAGTGAGTGGGTTTCGTGAGTGATCCATACCTCTGTCCCTAAGTCATCTGTCTGATTCGCTACGATAAAGGTCCAAGCTCGACCACATGTTCTGGTATAACTTCAAAGGTGAAATTCGTAACTACCTTGCGGAAGTGAACAATGAGAAGAAGGTAGACCTGCAATAAGATGTCTGAGTTGTTCATAGTCTAACTGATATGAATATAGGTCATCGAGTACAGCCTCTTTCAGCCAGGCTTGTTCACGAACTACTTGACCTATCCTTTCAAGTCGACTAAGCATGTCCACCTGTTTGAAACTCCGATTGACTATTACAAACACCGAGTTATTACTACGGAGGGTGGCGAAAACAACATCGTCACCCTAACCACGGTTCAGGATTTCGCCAAGGTTATGGCATTGGCCGTGGAGTACGAAGGAGAGTGGCCCCTCATCAGCGGTATCAAGGGGGGAGCCATGACGATTGGCCAAATCATTGCTCTTGGCGAGAAGCTCCGTGGTATGTGTCCCAAAAGAAAGCAAACATCCGACTGGGTTCTTTAACATATTAACGTACCTGAATAGGCAAACCGTTCGAAGTCACTAGACTGAACCCCGAAGATCTAAAGGTTGGTGTGGTCAAAGCTCCGTGGCTGCCCTGGATCGATCATCCCGCTGTTCCAAAGGAGACGCTTGATGCTGCTGCACCCAGATTTCTCGCCGGATTTATGTTGGGATTTGCGGCTGGAAACTTTGTGATCTCTGACGAGTGGAACCGCCTTCTTCCTGACTTTGAGTTCACTCAGCCCGAGGAGTTTCTGACAACGGCGTGGGCTGCGATTGACGCTGGTGCAAAGAGCGTTCACACTGATTACTGATAGGTATGGAAGAGAGAAGAGGACGGCCGTCACGAAGTCTTCAAAGAGGTCCTGAGACAATATAGGATTTGCTTGATATAAGTCACATGAAAATACTGCTCCACTTGAGAGTTTTTTGTCCCGCTCCCTAAACAACCACAAGCAATGTGGAAAGCCGACTATTGCACATTAAGCTCGTGTGAAGAACTATAAAGAGTCCTTGGTTACTTTCCAGCATCTAACTTGCTTTAAGTACTCCACAGTCTCAAGTGCGGCAGAGCTATCTTAAGCCGAACATAGTCTTCCGATTCATTTGAAATACACACCGGCACCGGCCCAAGAATGTCAATCATGAGCTTAATGGAATGGTACATTGCACGGTTTACCAAAAAGAAGTAGAAGAAGACAAGAAAAAAGGCTGCTAACTTGAATGAATCGTCAGATAGTGTTCTCCTGTCTTAGCACCGTCACTATGGCCTCTTTGATCTAGTTAACAAATATGTGTCTCCCTCTCAGATGTCGGCGTTACCATCATTTCGACTCAGCTTCAAATGTGCACGTGGGTTGCAGTAAGGACAGCTGGCTCTGGGTACTTCATGATCGCACTCTTCATCCTCAGAGCAGAAGCAATAGCCCTTGGGAACCTTGATTGTACTATGTGGTGGGGTAGACATTGTTTGCGAGGAGGATTTTGCTGGTCTTTGGTGAGAACAAAATGGTAGATTGGTTGTCGTGTTAATATCAAGGTGTACAAATTCCGGTTTCTGCTTCAAGACAGGAGCTATTTATGTGAGCAATAGGTGAGACTAGTTGACTTGTGATTCACTGCTTACCTGTGTGCTTCAATGACTCAAGTTGTCTACTACTGTTCGGTGTTCACCCAATCACTGTAAAAGCCTCTTCAACATTTGCAGAGCGAACAAAGCTCTTAGAAGCAGGACGACGGTGGTTTTAATTCTAAGTAGCTGTCACACGCGTCTTCAAGAAGCCGCAAAAGCTTTCGAACATGGCTTGGTCGTGGCCTTCCCTCCATCGGCATTGGATGGATATCTTTTCTCTACCCACCCGCAGGGCAACTTCGAACCCGAATGCACACACCTCCGACCCCATCAGAATGTCCGCCGGCTTGCCTTCGCGCTCCTCTCGCGCCTTTTTCCTCCTCCAAGCGCGGCTCCACACGTTCTCCCGTGCCCTGCCTATGCCGACAAGTTTCTCGCGGTTCCACTGGCAAGAGATAAGCTCCAGCGAATTAAGGAGCTCGTGGACCTTGTCACCAAGCTTCCCGGCTCCTGTCTCCAGAGGCAAGCTGGCGACCTCCGACTCGACAGCCACGGGGAGTATCTTCTTCCATACGGCAGCCTTCATGCCCCGTGCAACTTCCTCTGAGGGCCGCATCGGCCCAAAGCTCCAGGCGATGGCCCATCTTCTTGTCTTGTTGCCTTGAACGAACTCCGTGACGGCGTAGTTGTCGATGGTCTTCTCCCGGAGGACGCCGACGAACTCCTCGAGGCTAGACTGTTTGCCGAACATGGACGTGTACCACTGCACTCGTTCGCGTAGTACGAGGGACTCTTCGAGGACCTTGCCGACGAAGCTGACCTCGCCGCCATCGGTTACCATCTCTATCGGCGCTCCGGTGCAAGCCGTCGAAGGGGGTCGCGACTTTTGCTTTGCGGAGTCGACCAGGTCTTTTTCGGATGTGTAGAACGGGGGGTTCGTCATGACAAAGTCTAAGGTGTCGACGCCAAACTCGTCCAGGGAAACCAGACGGTCTTGCGGCGTGCGAGCCACGACTGAGATTCGACTTTGTAGGTTGTTCAGCTCCACATTCTTCTTCGCGTAATTCAGGCTCTTGGGGTCAATGTCTGGAGGCTGTCAGCTCTGGTCTCTCCGAGCCAGCCTCAATAAGTTTGGTACCTGTGGCAAAGAACGACCACAGTCGTTGGGTACATCCCAGAAGCGGGTAGATACAACTCGCCCCGGTTCCGATGTCGAGACCGACAATCTTCCTGTCTGGATCGTCGTAGGTGGTGCTATCGAGAAGACTCTTCAGCCATAGAATATAGTTGTGCCGATTTGGTACCTACAAATGTCAATGGTCAGGCCTCTTCTCCCCGCCGCCCCGATGGCTTTCTTACCGGAGGACAAAGTCGATCCTCGGGCAAGTCAACCTCTAACCCGAAGTCTCTTTTGAGCAAAGTCTTTGTAAGTTGCATCACTGCGGTAGGATCATTGAAGTCGAGGCTCCCTCGTTTGAGCCTAGAGTAAAGTCAACATTCAGACCAGTTATGAAACTCCGGGACCTCTTACATGGCCCCGAAACTCGGGTCTTCACGTCCCATCTTGCCAAAATCCGGTTCGGTGGAGTATAGATTGCGATAGTACGCGTCTGCGTGAGGTCCGGGCTCACGAGGTCGAATGCTTGTTGACCCGCGATCGGCATGACGAATTGCATTTTGCAGGAGCATGTCGCTCGGTTGATGGGGCTCGTTTCCGGAATGGCGTCTTCTCTTCTTATTCATCATGTTTTCTGGTACTGCAGCCCCGATTGTTAAGGTTGATGAGCGAACGGCTTGGATGTTGTTGTTGGCAGCAAGAATTGAATCGAGATGACTAGTGGTAGGCGCATACATGCATTCTACTGCTTTGATGCATAAGAGTCCCCTATAGTTGCATATAGTCGTTCAGGTATCATCTTGGTTGTGCCGCCGTGAATCGAGGCAGTCCACACCCTGCAAAGTGTATCCTTACAATGCTGCACATCGAATTCCCTCCAATCTCTTCCGTCGAATCAGAAATGTAAACGGAGACCTATCTACGATGGTACAATAGTTGTTTGCCGACAGAACTGTTGTTATGTGCTCCGACTCAAGTCGGGTCCTAATAAGAATCGAAATCCTCAAGCTGTCATTATGAAATACCGCTCGCTGTTTGTTCATGCTCATCATGTCATTGTCACGTTGGCCATGGAAACCCTTTCGGATCATTGGCCCCACAGAAGCACCCGCCATCGCCATCCCTCCAACAGCTTCATGTCCTGCTCGGCGAGCTCAGCGTCGCCCCGCTCGATCTTGGCACTGAGTCGTTTCAAGCGCTTCGAAACAGTCTTGGCCACCTGTAGGGAGATCTCGTTGGTGAACACATACAAGACGGCGAAGACGAAGAAGGCAATGCTGGCGAAGCTGTTCCGGCCGAGGAGGCTGTCCTTGATGCGAGCAACCAGTGCCTTACTGCGCCAAAAGGCGTACTCGGTGCTGTTGGAGGCCTGCACCTGGTCCTGTGACCTGTCGGAGGGCCGGCGGAAGATTCTCTTCACGGCCGGGATGAAAGTGGCCCTTGGGATGTCAGTATAGAATGCTCAGAACGAGGCACATACCGGCCGCAGATGACAGAGACTTACACGGCCCCGCCAATCAGCCAGTTCCTCCAGCGGTGGTTCTCACCATCCTTGATCAGGACCCCGACCTCCTTTCTCAGAAACCTGATGTCTCCAACCAGAATGCGGCCCTGATTCCTGATCTGGTCTTCCAGCTCCAAAGACGTGGCGCCATCGAGACGACCCCTCTTTTTTTGAAGGGACAGATATTCCCGCAGCGCGAACTGGGTACTTGTCTTGACCGATTTCAGGTCCTGGGAGGTCGTCGCAAGAGGGTTTAGGGCGGCGCCGGCGATAGTGGCAGGACGGGGAGCTTCTACTGTGCTCGCCTGTTGCGACTGGGGAGTCGGATATGCTGCTGGGCCGGCCATATGCTCAACCGGGGGCTGAACGTTCACGTTGGGTACTACCCCCGGCGGAGGTCCTCCGTAGCCTTGGCCCGGATAAGGGGCCGACTGATTGATGGACTGAAGCGGCCCAGAGTACTGGTCAAACCCCAGCGGGCCTCCTGAGGGCGAGGGGAATGCGCCAGGACCATTGTATGGCCCGGACGAGGTTGCAGTCGCTTGCTGAATGTTCATAGCGTACCGTACTTTCGAACGTCGAACAAGACCGGTTGCACTAACGGCGGTGAAGGAAGTTGGCGAGCGGCAACAGTGGATCGGGCGGAAGCGGGTCTACCGAGCAAGGAGTAAGTGAAATGAAGAATGAAGAACAAACAAGGCGAAAGTAGAGAAAGCCCTACGAGCTACGTCGGGCAGTAATATGGTCCATAAGAAGAACAATAGGGTGGCGGGAGAGTTGGAGAAGAGCTCGAGGCACAGCTCAGCTCACTGCAGGGCGAGAAAGGTAAAGGGCGATGAGGAGGCAGGCACTCAGTCGGGGAAGGTGCGGGAGAAAGTGGGTCTGCCAGCGAACGGGACCCACCACGGGAAGTGGGCCCATCACACTGTGCCTGTACGCCGACCAAACCTTTCTACACACGTTGTTCTGTCGTTTCTTTTCCATTGTCACACAGCTCGATGCGAGACGGAGCTCTCTCTACCTATCCACACGAATTGGTCTGCGCCCCTCGTCCCTTCGTTTCTTGGCTCTTACGATCCCGCCATGTCTGATCAAACAAACTCGCGGTTCACGCCGTCGAACAAAACAGTCACCGAGCGGATCTCGGACAGCACCGTCGGCCTCGTCGCGCTCTCCGATTTCCGCAAGCGACGCGCCGAGGTCCTCGACCAGCAGGACCGCGAACGGGAGGCCGCCTTGTCCGGCGCATCCACCCCCGACCGATCCGTGTCCGCGACACCAGACGCCGCGAGCGACTCAACAAGCAGCGCAAACAAGCCGAAGAAGAAGAAGAAGAAGATTGGCACCAGCAAGCTGTCCTTTGGCGACGACGAAGAGGAAGAAGAGGACTTGACACCCACGGGGAAAGGCAAGAAGGCAGATGGCGGCGACCTCGACAAGGCGGAGAAGAAGATCAAGGTCGTCGCCAACTCGTCGGTGGCGTTTGTGCCAAAGGTCATGTCGAAGGCCGCGTTGCGCCGCGAAGCTGCCGAGCGGGAGGCGTTGCGCCGCGAATTCCTGGCCATCCAGGAGGCCGTCAAGGCCACCGAGATTGCGATACCATTCGTATTCTATGACGGATCCAACATACCCGGCGGCACGGTGCGCGTCAAGAAGGGCGACTACATCTGGGTCTTCCTCGACAAGAGCCGCAAAGTCGGCGCGGAGCTCGGCGTAGGAGAAAAGGCCAATGCACGGAGAGAATGGGCGAGAGTGGGCGTGGACGACTTGATGCTCGTTAGGGGGTCCATAATCATTCCGCACGTGAGTTCAGCAAGATTGGTTTTATATTCGCTTTCTAGACTGACTCCTCCTAGCACTATGAGTTCTACTATTTCGTTCTCAACAAGAGCCTGGGTCCCGGTGGCAAACGGCTTTTCAACTACAGTGCTGAAGCACCGCCCCTAAAGGACGGAACGGAACCCGAGGAGGCGCCCGCTGCCCCGAACGGCGGCCTCACCATCGCAGCAGCGCTCAAGGCTGCTGCGGTCAAGGCACTTCCCGATATCAACACCCTCGAGGGTGCGACCGACGATCCGACCCTGACAAAGGTGGTGGACCGGCGCTGGTATGAGCGCAACAAGCACATCTATCCAGCGAGCCTGTGGCAGGAGTTCGACCCCGAAAAGGATTACAATGCCGAGGTTCGAAAAGACGCTGGCGGGAATACTTTCTTCTTTGCGAGATGAGAGCCGGTCCTGTTGCTCTGCAAAGACGCAAAGTTCGTCGAGGTCGTCGGTATGTTATATGAAGAGTGATCACGCCGGGCCGGGCGGCGTTCGTTTCGCAGGATCTCATCCTTTCATCAGCCGGACGGCGAGAAGCAGGCCGAGGATGAGCGTCCACCCCGGCCAGAAGACCAACACGATCAGCATGTTGCCCCCTGGACCCAGTATCGTAGTGGCGAACTCCATGAAGAACTTCTTTCTCAGCTTTGTAACATTCTTGGAGTTCCACGCACGTCGTAACGCCCTGCGAAGCGCCGACGTCGTTGCGCTGAGCAGGAGGAAGGAATTGGCGGCAAAGAGCCGGGTCGCGACGGCTGTCGAGGTGAGGGTTGTGGTGGCGAGAAGGTGGCCGTAGACGAAGAGCAGCGACGACGCAAGGGTGATGAGCCTCTGGAAGCGGACGGCAAGGGTGAAGGTTGGCCCGAGGAGGGCGAGAAGGTCTGAGCGCTGGCGGATTGTCACGCCAGGCTCGAGCGTGGACGAGGTCAAGATGGCGACCTTGTTCATGATGACAGAAGAGGTCTCGACAAGGGCTTTTTCACGACGACCTACATCGGCGCCTTGTTGGTGAGATTGAGGGGAGGGTTCAGTGCCATCAGAGGAGGAGGCGGGCTCAGCTTGTTGCAGCTGGCGATATATATTGAGGGGCATTCTGTCCCGGAGCATCTGCTTGCAGCACACCACGCACACTACGGACTGAGTTGCCTTTCGAGGGGGATTCACGGCAACAGCGCTTCAGATAATCCGGCATTCACCTGTGCTATATGTGAATGTGACCACGATGAACATAATAAATGCTAGCGGCTGCGGCGGCTCGCCGCCTAAAGCCTAACAGAAGCGTGGTCTAGAAATTTCCACCCCTCCACCGAGTCAATAACCAGCGTCGTGCCAGACTCCACAATCCCCTTCGTCGCTAGCAACAAACCATGGCAACACGTGGGGCCGTTTTGGCTGCCGGATCGGGCTCTGTACGATTCATCGAGACAACGAGGGGGGAAAGGGAACAGCGTAGACTCCCGTCGACTCTCATGCGCACGTGTTCTCGCCCTTCCACCGTTCATCCGCGTCCACATGTGAAATCGCAGACTGAAGAACGTTCTCGTTCTCGTCCGCCCTCCTCGTGGACCCTGATCACCCGGACCCCTTCATCCTCATTGGCGTCTCTCGTTGATCCACCCTTGTCGTTCCCGCTATCGCTATCGCTATCGCTGTCGCTGTGTGCCGCAGTGCCCCCCCCTCCGGAGCCTTTCGACCTGTCGGCATCCCACCACAAGGCATGCGGCCGGATCCCGTGGGTGCGGCCGCCCGACGCATGTGCGAGGGAACGCGGACGTTCTGGCAAGTTGGTGCATCGGTCCCGTCCCCGGGAAACCCGTCTCGTTTTTTTTTGCGTTTTTTTCTTTTTCTTTGTGCATGTTCCGAGTGCAACATTCTACGCCACAGTCTATGCGCCATCCACAGCGCCACATATCTGTCTTGGTAATATGTGGCTGCCTACCAAGTGTGAGCAGCCACATTTGGGTTAGCAAGTGGCATCGTCTTCCCACGCTCCCCGAGCATAGCACCCGGAGAAATCAAGCACATGTATCATCACTTTCAGAGAGATCAGTAGCGGTCAGGCTCGTCGCCGTGTCACCTCATGAACATGAAAACACTCCCGAGAAACATCTTCACCGTCTCGGGATAGTTACATACCGCTTTCTTCAGCTCTTCGTCCTCGCCGAGAAGATTCCAGCGGTGAGATCAACCACTGCGTTCTGGCAATGGACACAGCCCTCCCTATTCGGGCCATCTCAATCCCTCTTGTTCCAGGTCGTCAGCTACGCAGCAGAAAGAGGGCGTATCGTCCACTCGGCCGAGAGCACCTGGGCCCAGCGAGTCGGTGAGGAATGAACACGACCGCAACCCGGTGTAACGTTTCCACGCTAAAGCCTATGCGGGTGGCAAACAGGACCGGACATGTCACGATGATCAATCCTCCAAGCCGCTCAAACGAGCCATCAAGCGGCGTCTGCCCGACCATGCATCTACACTATAGGCGGAAGTGGCTGGTCAATCAACAGAATAGTCAAAATACGGATGCGCCTAGCTGGCGTCCCATGCGGCCCCGGTGGCATGACGGGCATGACGGGCATGATGGGGCAAGGTCGCACAAGTGGAGCCGCGACTGGGAAGATGCACGATGGGACGAAAGGTACCCGGCGAAGAAACCAAACAAACACTGATGTGCAGTAGATAGGTATGCATAATCGCAGCCCACCTCGTCTACGGCTGATGCACCGATCTCCCTGGCTATCTCGTCTCCCTTGCAACCGGGAACCTCGTCAAGTGAAAACCCATCCAGGCAACCGATACCAAGCAAAGACGGGCTCCGGGGCTCGAAATCCTCGTACACAATCCGCCCGGCCGGCCAATTGACGGGTGACAGTCAACCATCTTCACTTTCCAGCCACCACATATCCGTATCCATGACTCTCATCGCAGGGTCCCTCGCTGCAAGCGAGAGTGCAACCAGAGAACACGTCATGCATGTCTTGACACTGCACCGATCACCGCTCGCGAAGGATCGTCTGTCGTGCTTCTCTCAACACGAGCCCATGATCAGCATTTCTGCCTGTTGGGAGCACATGCTGTTTCTCGCTCTTGCTAGCTTGAAGTATCTTTGTAGCGTAACCTACACTAATCCCCAACCCGGACATGTCCCCAGATTGCTCCTCGCATGGTGCGCGTGAAAAACCGCGCCAGACGGGAGATACATTGTTCTATTAATGGCAATCCCTCGATCCGTGCTCTGCCCTGATGCAGCATAGTGCCTGCAGGACAAGCCGGGATCGGGCAATTAACCTCAGCGCGCCCTGGCCGTTTCTTCCACGTTACCTACGACGACCCCTCTTTTTTCTTTTCGTTTTTCTTCCCCTCCCGCTTGTCTGTCAACGGACGCAACGATCTACGGCGCGTTTGTGGGGGGAGGGAAAACAGCGTACGGAAGGTCCTTGGCCGCGCGAGACGGTGCCAGTTGGCTCAAAGGGGGAGGGGTCGGGAATACGAGAATGGCCACCCTCGATGCTACGTCATGTTCGTTGGGTGCACCACCTTCTCCGGCGATGCCAACTTTCATACCCCATGTAAGGGCGGGCGGACATGAATGTTGAAGCGAAGATTATCGGCTGCGCCGGCGTGTACTAGGCGACAGGCGAACCGACGACGATCTTTTCTGGTCCGTTGGGGAACCTTACGATGCGGTCTTGCGCATACTTAAACCTGGCGATGTTCCCGTCCGAACAATCGAATAACCATATCTTCCCATCACAACAATACTCCTCTTTTCGGTGTCCGCCTCAAGCATAACCATTCATCACCTACCGCATCTCTTCTCGTCCCGCTCGGCCGCCATCATGCAGCTCCTTTCTGCCCTTCTCCTCCTCACTCCGGCCATCGCCTCTCCCGTCGCCCGACGCCAGGAGGAGCCGACCTGCAGCCAGAAGTCGGCCAAGGTCTCCGAGTGGACGCTCGCCGGCTTTGACTACCACGCCAGCTACACCTTCACCACGCCGGCGCACCAGAACTCGTGGGGCTACATTAGCTTCAACGTCTCGAACCCCGCCCTCGATTACGACGTCGCCTGCAGCGCCGCCAGCAACCGCCCCAACGACTTCTTTTACGGCGACCAGGTCTACGAATGCAGCCCGCCCGAGGGCCAGAACGCTGCGACCTCCTTCACCTGGAGCTACCCCGAGCGTGCCGTCACGCTGAACCAGTCATGGACTTGCAACGATGACCCCATGTTTCCGTAAGTCTGCCCCTTTCTCTGCCCCATCGCGGAAGGGGGAGGGGGGGAAAAAAACACCCCCTCCCTGTTTACGGGATGACCAGCAATATCGGCACGAGTACGGATACATCCCCGGCTAACCGTACCGAAACAGCGCTCGCTTCACCGCAAGGGGAGGCGCCGTCGCCAATCTCACATGCGAGGAGACCTTCTGGGAGAACAAGAACTGGACGCTGGGGCAAATTTACTCCCAACGCGACATCAAGTGCGGCGTCATTACGCTGCCGACCCCGGTCAAGGATATCTCGGCCATCGCCTAGGTGGGAATCGGTACCGAGGGCTGGGCCGGCCACTGGGGCAGCCGACCAGTGCCGGTGATATTAGAACGACGACGATAAAACAATCACAACAACGTGCATGCCACTTCTTACGAATTTTATGACACGACATAATTTTGCATGGTTTTGGGCGCTCAAGGGACTGAACCGGTTCAACCGTCATTATCGGGGGCATTGAACGGCGGCTTTCGAAAAGAAGACTTTGGGGTTACCGAGGCATATAAAGTAGCACGCCGAGTAATTTTAATCACCTAATTCTGCTTCCCTCCATGTCTCTTTTCCGTCTCCCATCAAACATTCAACATCCCGGAGAACCCAGCGCCATCTGTCACAAGTGCGCTTGGTCACATGACAGATAAGAGTGTCAATTACTGCCCGTGACTGACGATGTTGTCTTTTGCGACACCATCACTTTTCATCAAACCCCACAAGCTCGTTCGACTTGTCCCAGAGCTCCTTTGGCAACTGCTCGTCGTCGATATACAGAGCGTACCCCGTCCTGTCGGCGGTGGGCCCTTGTTCGACCAGGTTGCTGAGGTACTTGCCGCCCCGGCCCTCCCACTCCTTGCTCAGCGCGGCGTAGACGGTCGTGGCCGCGCCCTGCTGGACGTTCTTCAGGTGAGGCTTGATCGCCTCGCTGCTCAGGAGTCCCTCGGCCTCTTCCTTTGGGAGGTACTGCAGCAGGTTGGTGGGGATGACCCCGGGGTGGAGGGAGAGGGCGTGCAGCCCCTCTGACCCGTACCGCCTCTCGACCTCCTTTGCAAAGAAGATATTAGCCGTCTTAGAGCGCCCGTACGCGAGCCAGGGGTGGTACGTCTCCTTTTCAAAGCTGATGTCGTCGAGGCGGACGTTGGCTCTGTGGTGCGCCATGGACGACACGGAGATGACCCGCGACTGGAACCCGGGCGTCGAGGACGCGAGGAGTGCCGGCTTCAGCAGCTGGAAGAAGAGGAAGTGACCGAGGTGGTTCGTCCCGAACTGGGTCTCAAAGCCGTCTTCCGTCTTGCCCTGCGGCGTGGCCATCACGCCGGCGTTGAGGATGAGGACGTTCAGCTTATCGCTCCAGGACAGGAACTCCTTGGCGGCCGAGCGCACCGAGGCCAGGGAGTCCAGCCGGAGCTCGATGGCGTGGACGGGCGCGTCGGACTTGTGGCCGGGCCCGCTCTTGATGCCGTCGATGGCCTGCTGGGCCTTGGTGGAGTCCCTGGCCGTTACAAAGAGAGTCGCGCCTGTCGCGTGGATGGCGCGCGCCGTCTCGAGGCCGATGCCGGTGTTTGCGCCCGTAACGAGGACGACCGTCCCGGCCAGCTTTCCAACGAGGCCCTCGTCTTCGATGACCTGAAGGGCCGTGGGCCGCGCGTCTCCTGGTCCCTGAGGGTTGGCGTGGGCGGCGGCGTACCTAGACATGGCGAGGGCGGCGTTGGTTGACGTGTTTGTTTTTGAACTTTCGAGTTCCCTGGTGCTCCTGTAGTCGGTTTTATAGACGCAGCTGAACTGGGCTGTTTCCGACTTGTAGAGAGAGAAATGCTGAGACTTTAGACCCAGTGAAGAACGAAGGGTGATGACGTCTGAGTCTTCGGACGAGGGGCGGGGAGGGGGGAGGCTCTTCAGAGCCGGAACCCAAACCTTAAGGTCGGTATTAGAAACATCCCGTTTTGAGCTCCATCATGGCTGGGGTCACCTCGTCTACGGGACTTGTTAACTCCGCAGATGGACGAAAGGTGTCTGAGATTGCTCGGAAAGGTTGCCTTCCATGGGCGTGCCTTAGTTCGAATGCAGAAGTGTGGTTTCTAGCTTGCGAGAAAGATTGGTATGAATAGGATCCGAGATGGTGGAGGCAGCGGAAGGAAGTTTAATGAACCCAGCGTGACTCCGGAAGACCTGGATTGAGTAACAAGCCGTCGGAAGTCTTGTTCGAGGGTGGACGTCCCCCGAATTCAATGTTGGAAATGAAGTTTTGAAGAGGACAGTTTCTTCAGTTATTGATGTGCCAGAGATGGTGTCTATAGCAATCATGCATATCAAGGCGTCGGCAGCGGCCCAACTGAATCACTATTATCGTGTACCTGGCGGACCTCAAGAGAAACCAACTGCCTTGAAAACGTACCTCAGCATCGGCAGCGGCCGGCAAGGAACAGGATTGAGTTCATCTAGTCATCGGGGTGTTGGCGATTCAGCCAGGGGTCTTCCATGAGTTGTCTGGCCGACAATCTATCTTCTGGCCTCCACTGAAGCATCTTTCTGAGGAAAACTAGGAACTCAGCCTTCTCGGAACCTTCGAGGTTGGCCTCCTCTTCCTCGAGCGAAGAGTCCGGTATCTCGCCGTCGGTCATTAGTTTGCCTACACTCCAGCTGTTAGAATTCGCCTTGGCCTTTCGAGACGATCGGGGGCCGTGCTGACCTTCTTCATCAAAGAACTCCTTCCAAGACGAGCCCCGTTCCAAGAGATCATCAGGCGGCGGTCCCATGAGCGACACCATTCTGGCGAAATGCGCTGCCCGCGACGCCGTCCGGTCTCGAAGCCTGGTGTTGAAGAGCAGCTTGCCTTCAAACAGATCCCAAATCTGCAGAAAGTAGCGTCAGTATATGCAAGACATCCAGCACCTAGGTAAAATCTACGGTCGTACCATGAGTCCCAGGGCCCAGATGTCAATCTTGTTATCCCAAGGCATTCCCAGAATAATCTCGGGAGCTCTGTACAAGTCGGGCATCACCTGACCCTCGAAAGGCCCCTGCCCGACTCTCGCGTCGCCGAAATCGCATATGATGGGGTCCCCGGGGTCGTCTGGAATCTCCAGTCCGGTGGATGCGTATACTATCCTGTCGTCCATGATCTTCCTCGCACTTGGCATAGCCCATTCAGCTTCTACAAGGTGGTCGAGAATGGATGTGTCGGTGATGGCAAGCATGATGTTTCCATCTTGAATGTCTGGCATTGTGTTAGTGGTATGGTTTCGGTGTGCTGGCCGCCCGCATGCATGACACATACCTGTGTGCACCACGTGTGCCTCGGAATGCATATAGTCGAGGCCCAATAACAGAGCATAGGTGAGGCCCTTCAAGAGGTTTTCTGGGACTTTCCCGCCCGCAAGCTCCCGAATATCTGCCAGCGACAGCCCGAGTGTCTCGAAAACCAGACACACGTGCGGACCTGCTGGGCCAGACACTTCGAAGCTTGCCTTGATCGAACGGAGGAGATTTCGACCTGGGTGATCAGATGCCACACGCCACAAGTGATCGAGCACTTTCCCTTCATTCAACGCCTGGCGGTGGCCTGCTTCGTAGACCTTCAGCGTGACGTAGGAGTGTAAGCTAGGTAACTTGTCGTCAGCCTTTCGCTCCTTTGCTAGAGCGTTCTCGACAGCGCGACGCGAGGCACGGACGTACTTGAGGTCGCGGCACAGCCATACTGTCGACGCCGAGCCGAAACCTAGCTTCAAAAGCACTTGGTACCGGGACTCGAACACCTGCCCGATCTCGACGGGGTACCACCTGTCCGGGTTGTACCAGGCGAAGCCCTGCTCTTCCAGCTGCACCTCCGGGCCGTAGATCTCCTCGGGCTCGGCTTCCGGCAGCGGCCTGGGCGGTGAATGGCTTCTTCTGGTCATCGGGGGTCGACGTGCCACACTGTCGCGAGCAGTGAAGTTGTCATCGTGCTGTGCTGTGCGCAGGGCTTTGCTTCAAGACGTGTTTGTTTTGTGGGGTCGAAGAATGGTATTGAAATGGGGAAGGTGCGGGCGGTCCCCACAAACCTTGACTGGCCACTGACAATTAATCAATCGCTCTGTGATTTACGGGCACACTCTCCCGCCGCCAATATTTCCCCTCTCGCAAGTTGTAGATAAGCATGAGTGCAGTGCAGGTTGGTTCAATGTATCCGTACTTGAGCCTCAATGACGGTGTTCTTTCTCATTATCGTCTCATATATCGAGTTGTTGCCGGCGATGTTTCGCTGTTGCGATGAGAGGACCGGACCTAGATTTGCCCATATTTCATCTGCTTCATGGTTTACTTTGCCTACCGAATTCAGCATCACCTTTTACAATATTCTTCTTCATTTGTAATATATGAATATGCCGAGGGCGACTCATTCAAGTACGAATCAAAGGGAGTCCCGTACAATATTAGACGGCCGTTGATGTTCTGAATAACCATTGCCCAGCGTCATCACAGCCTCCTTCACGAACATGCTGTGGTTCCCTCGAATTGCCACGAAAGGCCTCGATGCGGGCAGATACCCGCACTCAGATGTTCATAGTATCTGGAGAGTGCCCATGGATTCTGGATTGCTGGAAGATACCCGCGATTGGTGGGTGCTCCTGATCTAGACCCGACGCTGACGACAATATCGATCCTCCTATCTGTCCCGCTGGCTTCTCCATCCGAGACAAATGCAGCGAAGCCGTCGGGCGCAACAACATCTTTACTGAATTCCGCGTAGCCCTCGGTCATGAGGCATGGATCTTCTCTCTGCGCAAGATCGGGTCTTACGCTGACTCGGTGCCGTGGAACGAGACGGCCGTGTTGGCTGTGTTGAAGGCGATCCCCATGGGCGCACTAGTCATCCGCGGAGAACATCGCGAGGCGCTCATGAAAATCCCCCCAGCCAAGCAGTTGAAGTACATGTGGGATAGCCTCGACAAGATACGCGCGGCGGAGTCGAGTTTCCCCGAGAGCGGCAAGTCGGCAGCGGGTTCACTAATCCTCCTTGGCTGGCACAACCTCATCGAATTGGATAGGGTTAAACAAAGTAGTTGAGTTATTACGTTCGTTGTTGAAGACCAAGTCATCCCCATCAGCCTCCATAGATGACCAATCCCAGCGCCCTTTGTATTCCTGTTCTCATAGACACTGTTCCAGTGTGCTCTGACTTGTAGCAGTCTATTTCGTCTAGGCAATCATTGAAATTGATTTCATTATACGGTGGACACATGCCCTTTAGGCACATGTAACAGTGCCTTTGGAGTTACCATTTTGGCACGTCGAGGCAGGGAAAATAAAACCTTGCGGAAACCGTCCGATTGGGAAGTCGGCATTCTTGTCACATCCGGACCCTATATTGGCATTCGTGTCATGGTCGCACTACACGCTATTGTTAGTTACGCATATCAGATAAACAACAGGACGCAGGGAACTTACGCAAAAGGCGGCCCTCCCGGGACAGGAGTTGTTTGTATCTGCTATGGGTTGTCCACAGCAAATGTCTCCTTCAGGAATGCCCTGACCAGCAGCCAGGCCGGCCAGAAGAGACATGGAGGTGAACAGAACCGTCAAGGCGTGCATTGTAGATTTTACAAGAAGTAACAAAAGGGTATCAAATATAAGCAGTATAGAGACAATGAGTGATAGGGATGAGCTGGCCGATCACACTTTTGTAAACGGGACTAGACTTATTTATACGGTAGTTGGCAACAGTTAGCTAGTCATGCGTTACCCCTAGTGTCTACCCACCGGTTTCATATTGTACTTAAAATGGCGGTTATACCAACAGGTATAATTGTAACAAATGGCTTAAGACATGCAGCTGCTATAACCCGGAGTGAGCGACGAAGTATTACAGTGGGAAACCCCAGAATCGACAGTCCGTGCTTTTCCTACTGGCGCCCTCTTGCAATCAATCACAATCAACCAAGACTTGGCCTTTCTTTTTTCTTTTTTCATTGGTCGCATCATCTCAGAAATAAGTGAGAAGTGGGGCCCTAAAAGCGCTGCTAATAAACACTCCATGAAATCCGTGCTTCCTACTGTAATTCAGTGTCTAATGTGACTTGTAGTTTGGTTGGCTAGTCATGTATTACCCCTAGTTTCTACCCAGTGGTTTTATGCTGTTACATTCAAACTAAGTATGACCTGCTTTAATACCTGGATAGAACAAATGTGTTAGTCATCAATGTAGAACAGTCGCTTCTGATGCCAAGAAACGGTTGTACAAATAGGTGTAATCAACTTTGGTATCTTATGGTTGACATTCTAGAGGTTAAACATATACTCTTGTAACAAACACGTTCTCTGAGAGCACAGTGGCTACTAACTATCTGACCATGATTTCTTGTCACCATAATGTAGAGCAACTGCTACATCTTATTCCCGTTCGACTATAGTGCAACCTTTGGGCGATGCGACGTGGCGACAACCCCAGGGATAACCGGCGATAATGGTACTGTTGGTTGGGCAGCGGGCAAGCTGACTCTGCTACCATGGTCGTCAAAGCCCCTGCGCCCTGAGTCACACTGCGGACATTGCCTGGGATTGTGTTACGAATTACAGAATACAGTAGGGAATAGTAGAATCGAGGCTGGAAAGACTCATTTCTATGACGCCGAGAATGCAGAAAGAGATAACCAATGTATAGGGGAAAGATGCGAGTAATGAGTGAAACACCACGTGGTCGGCAACTGACAAGTCTGTCACGGAATACATCAAGCTATAACTAGCGACAGATAGATTCACTTCGCAGCAACGTTGCCTAGCCGCAGTATACAATAGCTGGATTCTGGGCTCTGCTCTCTTCCCCCTCCTCTTTCATCCTCATCCCGATTCCATCATCCGAAATCCTATTCTTGAACTTGTGTAACGAAGTGTTGGTTCGTTGGCGAATTGGCAGGCCTGCGGTCAAAGGGAAAGTCGTCCTTGCCAGCAGCTCAAACGAACATGAGACGAGGCAAGAGGCCTGGAATGTTATATAGATTAGCTATCGTATGTTGTATCACAGGTGGAAGGGCTTTAAGGCAGGGTCCTTGTTACAAGGGTGACACGGCCCTCACGGCAGCCGTTCCAGATCTGACAGGAAAAATGGGCTGTGAAAGCTCCTGGAAAATAGGTAGTGTCGCAAAAACGACGCCGTTAATTGCGTGCAGCAATTAACGCCTTATATATCCTATATCCTGCAACAGGTAGCTTGAAGGGCGAAGTGGGGAGATGCAACGTGGAGGGGAAAGGTTCAACATGAGTGGCTGTCCCTGTCATCTCAAAGATCTATTAAGCTTTGAGAGAGCTTTGAACGCCGGATCCGTGGCATAAGATGCCATGCCCCGGAGGATCGCGAGCAGGGAGGGGCGGTACCCCTCTCCGTGGCCCGGGTCCCCTTTTGGACTGCCGTCCGAGACCTTGCAGTCACCCACGTCAAGGCGCTCCTTCGACCCGAGGCCAGTAGCAGGAGATACTAACGACAGCAAATAACCGGTTCTAGTGCGGCCAGGCAGCCAATGTTATTACCGAGAGCTTTGATTGGACCAAAAGCACTGTTGTTTAGGAGGAGCAAGAAATCGGACGGGAAAACCGCGGCGAAGGAGTTAGAACAGGTGCGCCGGGCGTTCAAGACGACCATCGTCAACCTTGCGAAGCAGGCGAAACATCTGCAGAGTAATATAGAGCAGTAGCCGGATGGGAAACAACAGGGCGCACGTTCGCGAGGAGGCGGCAACCCGGGATCCCTTCCCGCGGCCCCGTCGATCCATCTCAAGGGTCGACACGGGAATTCTGCGGTAAATCATGGTCAAAATCCGGTACCGAGGCTTTTCTCGGTGGCGATCGTCTGCCGGATTCCCATACCTATTGCCAGCAGCGCATGGGCTACATTGGACGACTCGTGACAGCCATGAATTCTGCCTAAATCAGTTTCTCACCAAGCAAAAGGGACGACATGGTCGCGTCGGTATGAAGCTTCCGCCGCGCCCAATCAAGCTGAAACGAGACAGATCAATTCGCAAGAGCTCTACGGCCGGCCGTAATTTTCCGTGTGCCAGGTACTTTCTAAAAAGCTGCACCGCTCAACTTGTCCTCGGGCCCGGAGCATTTGCTTGCTTCCCAACGCGGCGGGTTGCATGTCAGATATATTGATTGATACTGCCGTTGGGCCCGGACGAGTTGTTTGTTCAATTACAAGGTGGCTGTATCTATACGACCCAAACTGCAGGGTGCTCAGCTAGGCAAACATTTCTGTCCTTTGTGTCAATATATATTCATTCACTGAACGGCGGCCTCGAACTCCCTCGCTCCATTATCTCCAGTCCGATCTCTTGCCTTCCCATCAGTGTTCCTCGAACTAGCTTGCACGATGAAATTCACACTCCTGCCGGCAATTGCATTTGCCTCCATGGCTCATGCCCACGCCATCTTCCAGGTAAGTACCATTCTCTCGCTGAGTTAACAAAGCTGACGGCGGGCCACGCAGAAAGTGTCGGTGAACGGCAAGGAATACGGCTCTCTCGCTGGTCTCCGTGCCCCGAACCAGAACAACCCCACACAGGACGTCACTTCCCAGGACATAATCTGTGGCAAGGTGGCGACCTCATCGCAGGACGTCATTAGCGTCGCGCCGGGCGACCGGATCGGCTCCTGGTGGCAGCACGTCGTCGGCGGCGCCCAGTTCCCCGGTGACCCGGACAACCCGATCGCCAGCTCGCACAAGGGCCCCATCACGGCGTGGCTCGCCAAGGTGCCCAGCGCCTCAGGCGGCGGCGTCACCGGCCTCCAGTGGTTCAAGGTCGCCGAGGACACCCTGGACACGGGGTCCGGCCAGTGGGCCGTCGACAGGATGATCGGCGGCGGCGGGTGGAGCTACTTCGACCTGCCGCGGTGCATCGCGCCGGGAGACTACCTCCTGCGCGTCGAGCTGCTGGCCCTCCACTCTGCCTACTCGCAGAAGGGCGCCCAGTTCTACATCTCCTGCGCCAATATCAGGGTCACGGGGTCGGGAACCTTCTCGCCGAGCTCCACCGTCAGCTTCCCGGGGGCCTACCAACAGAGTGACCCATCGATCCTGATCAACATCTACGGCGCGGGCGGCGCCCCGAACAATGGCGGAAAGTCGTACTCGGCACCCGGCCCAAGACCGATTGCCTGCTAAGAAGCTGAACGGCGAGTCATTGAGTGTAGAAATTCAGGATTCCATTCGTTTCCTCAATTGTTATTGTACCGTCGAATCGCGGGGGGGAGTGGGGTACATCAAGGTCTCATGCCAAACTTATGTATTGGGATTCAAAACTCAATTCACAACCCTGGTCCTCCGTGAGACATCTCATCACAAAAAATTCACGACCTTTAACACAAATTCATAGTGATCCATATTGGACGGGCGTGATCCTCGGGCGTCGAACATGAAACTGTGACACACATGTCAGGGTTTGATGCTCGTCCTGGGGCTTTGGTACACTGGCGGCGTTTGACAGTCTGAGAGAAGGATCACAAGTCACGTTGGACGCTGAAGAATAGTAGGAAGATCCTTTCAGCGAAACTCCCGGAGCCGAGCGACGATGCCGTTTATTACCCTCTATTAACGTCTACTCTCTAATAACCTCCGCCCTCTGTTGATTGTGAGGTCTGGCTTTTGAGTAAAATTTAGCCCCACTTCTGACATATTGTTTCTGAAATAATACGACCAATGTTTTTATTCCAAAAAACACCCCTTTGGTGGCGTCTAGTTGGAAGAGGTGCTAAGGAATACCATCGAGAGCAACGACTGTCGATCTGGCAGGTTTCCCACTGTAACTTCGTCGCTCGCGACTCCGGTTCCGGCCTCGCATCCGCTCCAGTCACTCGCTCAGGAACACATTTCGACTTTCTCAATACCTATAGTGTCTCTCTGGAATGTTGCATCAGTAGGTGGCGGTGAGGCAGGAAGATGCCAGACGGCTGGGTGAGTTATTCCGCCACTACGTGTCCCAGGTGCAGCCAGATCACCCGCCACCCTAACTAAGGTCGCGCGATCGGGGTAAGTAGAGTAAGCAGGGTAAGCATATTACTGGCGTAGCAAAGAGATAGTAGTACTATGGAAATCTGTTAGTAGGATAAGCCTTTATACTAGTTAAGAACCTTAATAAATGTATTACGACGTTGACTATCGCCAGTAACTATCGGAGTTACGGCCGTATATCTGACGAGGTTTTTCGCCAGGAAACCCCAGATTAACCTACGTGTAGGTTACACCAAGGTATTGGTGTAATCCATATAGATACAAAGGGGTGACGAATAAGGGTTCAAATATGATATCAATTACGCGTGGAGAATAAGAGTAACTATCGCGGTGGACTGGTTGAATAGCCCCTATATAGCGGTGAATCCACCCGGGATTCGCCGGCAACCGGCCGTGGGATAATCCGGGTTTTCCTGGCGAAAAACCCTATCGGATATACGGTCTTAACGCCGATAGTTACTGGCGATAGTTAACATCGCAACACTACGGCCGACCGCCGACGAATCCCTAAGGGTTTCACCGCGATATAGGGGTTATTTAACTAGCCTACTATAATAGTTACACCTTCTTTATATATAATTAATATTATATTTTAACCCTTATTTATTACCTCTTATATTTATATAGATTATATTGATACATAGTAACTAAATTTAAGGGCTAAGTCTATATTAATCTAACTAGTATCGACTTTAAAAACCTAGATAAAAACGTAATATATTACTTTTATAACTGTACTAACTTACGTTAACGGTCTAGGTATTTAAGCTGCCTAGCAGGTTAAAAATCAGCTTAGTACTAGTATTACAAAGTTATATATCTATATAGTCACTATAATTACGGTCATATCCGATCAGAACGTAGCCACCCTAATTAGACCACCCTCGGCCACCCCGAGCATAGTCGATACAGTGATCCACCAGGCTAACCGCAGATTAATCCGCAGTCTGGCAACATATATAGTCTGCCTTTTAACCCCTCTCACGACGGCGACCCCATTCCTAGCCTGTCATACATTACCTACAATTTTAACACTTTCACGGAAAAGTACGTTCAGCCTCTGTAATCATAATGCGCTTTATATCTATTACTGCTGTTACTGTCCTTTTAACCAACGCTGTCACTGCCGAGAAGAAACCACATAATGGCTATTGTAACAGGGCCAACCCGGACCTAACGTCATTGGACAATATGAACGCTTGCGCTACACTATACGACCCAACTGTAGACTATCCTGTCTGGGATGAATCAGAGGATTTTAGCTGCGATATGTGCCCACCAGAGAAGGAATTATCAAAAATAGAGAAAAAGATGAGGAAACACGAAAATTCACTAGGTAAGTATCAGATATTCCTGATTAAAACAAGATACTAATTACTATATTATAGCGCCTGTTCAAGGTCGAGGCCTACTCAAAGGTGCCTTTAATTGTGTAGATAATTTGTTTACCAGTGTGTTTCTTTGTGGAGCTGCATGTTGTCTTGTCCCAACTGGTCTTGTTTGTTGTTGCCCATGCCTTACTATCGCTTTCGTTAAATGGTGTAGGAAGGAATGTTAATAGTAATAGTAATTGCATTTGTGTCAGGATTCTCGGCAAAAGATAGCACCTGCGATCCGGGTGTTTTGTAATGCATAATTCATAGCGGCAGGCAAAGCTTGATGGCTAGTTTGCTGTTACACTTCGAGGTCTAATCACCAGCCCTAGAAAGCGGATGTATAGTCTAGTCTCCTTCCAAGTAACCTCATTGACTTGCTCTTTACGTTATGAAAAATGTAACTAGCAGCTGCCCTTTTCACACCCTGTTACATTCCAAAACACAATGCTTAACCTAAAGATATCCTAAAACAAACCTTCGAGCCGGTTAGAACCACGGGGACGGCTGCGTACAGGGTTACCAACAAAGCAGGGCAGGGTCAGGCACATTGGGAAGCAGACGATTGATCATACTGTGTTCGAGAATGACTGCAATCACTTGACCGAGTGTCAGAGAGGCTCTTGGTTCCACTCATAGAAAGGCTTTTGCCACCGAAACATCGGACGTGAAGGGCTGTAGCAGGAGGCTGGGCGACGATGGGGTGGAACGCATACATTTGACCTGATGGGTCGGTGAATACATGACGAATACGCCCTCGTTGGTCTCGGAACGGGGAAGATAGCGCCGGTCCGGCACCGCAGAGAACCCTCTTACAAGGCATTAGTCCTTGATCATGTCGTCCGCGTCGCGATCCCTGCTGTTCTTGGAAAGCGGTAGCCAGTATAGCCCCACCGTATCTTGCAATCTCCGGTATGTCCCCCCTACCCAACCTGATCACTGACTCGAGAACAGGCGACGCACTCATCGACTGCCACTCAAACTGCGTCGTATACGAGAGGAACAGGTATTGCTGCAGAGACACCTACGATGCAACGAGTTGTAAGGGAAATAATTCGTGGTTTAAGAAGACGTGTCCGGACGCTTATAGCTACGCTTACGACGATAAAGACGCCACATTCACAGGTGGCTTTCACAAAATGACAATATGCTTTCAATGTTCATGGAATCATCAAGGTATTGTTTCGTTTAAGCTCATGAATGTCCGTTGCAATAGAACCGGACTAGGTGGAGTAACCATGTTCAGACCCCACCCAATCAGACCCCACCCAACATAACGGGCCACATCTCGATGTTTGGGCCACTCACGCCTCATTTTGCGGTGCTAGTAAAGAACGAGCCTTTTCAAACTGAGGTCATCTTCCAACAAATCATCTAAATAATTATTTCAAAAGTACAAGCCGATACAGAGTAACAAAGTATACCTCATATACATCATAATATAGTGTCACGAGCAGGTCAGGGCAACCAACTCTGGCACAAAGCAAAAGCTTCGGTAGTGATACACCTGCATCATTATCCCCTGTTCTGCACTATATAGTTACGCCGGCCAGCACCCCAACTGGTTGGGCCGTAACATATAGTCATTGGGATAACACGAACTAGGACACCGGTGTTTATGACACCAAAGCCATACGCCACAGCTATGATCGTCTATAGACAAGCCGCCTAAGAAGACCACCGGAGCCCCTTAAGTCAAGGCACCCCCTTTGGACCACCCCCACATATGGACCACCCAAAACAATACTAAAAGTAGTACAGCGAAATCTAGTAATTCTAAATTACCTAGTAAGGCTAAAAGCTGTATCATAGTAGTAATAAGAGGTAGTTAATAAAGTAAATAAAGTGGTAGTAGTGGCTGTAATGGTATTATTTTTAAGGTGACCGAAAAGTGGGTACTTTGACTTGTAGTAAGGACGAGGCGCTAAAGCTAAGGGAGTCGTCACGGAGGGAGAAGGTCTGGCTGAGGGCGGCATGGGCGAGAAGGGAGAGATAGACCTGAAAGACGCCATAACCCCCCCACCCTATAAGCGACCCACCCCCATATCCGAACCATCCGAAAATGCCTCATCCATCCCCTATCAACAACACCACCACCTTTTTCAAACTATCACAACATTTTCTATTCTACACCAAACAACGCCATTTTTTCAGAATATCTTTTTTAACCTATCATGAAGCAATATACCGAATTTAAGCTCCAACGGGCCCTTCAAGATGTGCTGAATGGGCAGAGCATCCGGACTGCTGCTCAAATATGGGGTATACCATACCCAACACTTCGACATCGATACCACGGCAGGCAGAGTAGAAATACTGCCCATATTTATAGGCAGTATTTATCCCAGGCCTAGGAGGATAATCTGGCTGCCTATATATCTCTTTAAGAGTCCCTTGGCAGATCCCTTACCTATCAACAAGTTAAGGGACTGGCAGAGCGCATGATGGGTGATAGGCAGCGACCTCTAGGGAGGAAGTGGATAGGGCGATTCCTGCAGCGAAACCTATCTATTAGAACGAAGCAATCTAGAGCAATAGATACCAGGCGATAGAAGGCCTATTCTCTAGAGGTCATCCGCGATTTCTTCCATCGTTTGGATAGTATCCCTGCCATCAAGGATATCCATCCTTCCAACCGATGGAATATGGATGAAACTGGTATAATAGAGGGCAAGGGAGCCAATAGGCTGGTGCTAGGCTCTACAGCATCACAGCAGATACAGAAACAGCAGCCAGGATCCTGGCAATAGATATCTATTATCAAATACATTAATGCCACTAGGACCTCCTTAGATCCCCTGGTTATATATAAGGGAAAATCAGTCTAGGCCTAGTAGTTTCTAGAAACCAACCTATCTAACTATACCAACTGGCGATTTAAAGCATTAGAAAACGGCTAGACAAACGACGAGACTGCGCTGGCGTGGCTGAAGGAGGTCTTTATCCCTCAGACTATGCCTAGCAAACCAGAGGCAGCCAGACTGCTGGTTCTTAATAGGCATCACAGCCATATAACTGTTGACTTTATGTGGGAATGCTGGCAGCACCATATATATCTCCTTTTTCTACTGCCGTACTCCTCTGCCGTCCTCCAGCCTCTAGATATTGCGGTCTTTGGCCCATTAAAGCAGGCCTATCGCAAGGGAGTTAGATCTATAGATAACTGGATAAGCGATTTAACAGTAGCTAGAAAAAGGGCATTCCTGGAGTGTTATTTTGAGGCTTGTAAGTCAGCAATAACAGACCAGAATATCAAGGCTGGCTGGAGGGCAGCTGGATTATGGCCAGTTGCTATGAGGCGCCCTCTATC
>MU843680.1:0-55104 GCA_030867255.1 Colletotrichum somersetense | reverse complement strand
GTAAAACGTATAAGGTAAATTAATAATCTATTAGTGACTAAACCAACCTATTCTACTGTGGTTATATAAATAGTCCTTATACTGCTTTATACAACCTAAGTCATTCAGCTAGATACAAAGTCTGTTCCCTTTTCTGATATTAACTGAGGGCTAAATATCTAGTCTATACCCTTTAATACTGAATTATAAACTATTCCTGGTTGACTTACTGGGTGTCGTACGATCATTAGTATTGTTATTCTAACATAATCTATAATATAATTAGGACCTTATAATCTTTATATAGTAAAGTAAGACAGTTTAACTAGAAAGTTAAGTATAAAATAAATCTCTAAGGATAACCCTAAGCACTTATATAAGCCTACCTCTACCTTTATTAGCTTCTACTATAGAACTTTATCTATAATAAACCTATAGATATCCTTAACGCCTTTAAACTTATTTAAAAACTTTAAATAAAGATATATAAGGTACTAACTTAAGTAAAAGCTAAGATTATAGTAGTAAAGAAAAAGGGAAAGGCTACTATTTTTCCTTCCTTATAACTTACCTACTAAGAACCTACTCTTTAAGACACTAGTATAGTAAAAAGAACCAGCTTAGATAAAGAATTAAGCTTTAAGGAAGAACTAGATAAAAAGTCTCTTAAATAGGAAGCTACCCCCTTAAGTAAGAAAAAAAAGAAAGTAGTAAAGCAGTTAATAGAGATAACCTATATAAATCTAATCCTAATTAAATAAATTAAAAATATAACTTAATATATTTAATAATAGACTAGTAATATACTATTATTACTACTACTTATAAGTACTATAAGAGAGGACTTTAAGGAAGACCTCCCTTTAAGTTATAATAAAACTAAAGGTAATATATTAACTTAAGAAAAAATATATAACTATACGTTTTAAGAAATACAGATGAATACTAATAACTAAGAACTTAGCTTTTTTAAAATAAAAGATATTAATATTAAAAGGAACCCTATATTACCTAACTATAAGACACCTAGGTTTAGAGACTATAAACACCTAGTACTAGAACACCCTTTATATAAGAAGGTGTTTTAGGCTAACTATATATATAATAAATATATAATTATAAGATAACTAAAGGGATTAATATATTTTATCTTAAGAGGGCTAATAATACAGCCCTGCTATACTATTATATAAATAAGGAACTATACTACTAGAAGATTAAGGAATATAGGCACTAAATAATCTACTTAAAACTAAGTTTTAAATACCTAGTAGTATATACTATTAGTATAACTAGATATTAGTCTACTTACCTCTATAATAAATATAGATACTATTATATAGAAAAACTATAAATTTAGTAAATCTAAATTAAAAAGGCTAAAATACCTACTAGTAAGATAAAAAACTTATAATACTAACTATAAAAAAGGTATTAGCAGCCAGACTATATAGAAAAACCCTATATATTATAACTATAGAAGATAATAGCTATATCTTTCTATAGGTACTACTTAGTAAATAGCCTATATAAGTTATAGTAGATAGTAAAGTATAAGTAAATCTTATCTTACTTAGGCTAGTAAATAAGTAATAGATATAATAGCGCTATAAGGAGGAGCTATACCCTTTAGAAACAGTTAAAAAAGAATAAGTCTAGTATAGTAGAGGAATTATTAATAAGAAGACTATATACCTCCTAATAGAAATCTAGGGCTAACACTAATAACTTAACTTTAATATTACTAATATAAAAGAATTTAATATAATATTAAGGCTTTTATAGCTAAAGGAATATAACCTTAATATTAGCTAGAAAACAGGCTAACTCTAGTAGAGAGATTTAGCTATAAGGCAGTATTATATACTATAACCCTTAAGTAAATTATAAAGATAACTAAAATACTTAGTATATATCTAAAAGATTAAACCTATAAAGGACAGACAGTTTAAGTCTTTAAACTAAAAACAGTAAGAATAAAAACGCCTTATAATAATCCTTAAGATATATTAAAAATATATAAAACTGTTTACTAAAGAATTAGAAATAGGACTACTAGAATATAGGCTGTATAACTATAAGATTAAGCTGTTACCTAGTAAAACCTCTAAACTTAAACCTATCTATAGACTTAACCTAATAGAATAAAAAGCACTTAATAAATAGCTAGATAAAAGCCTAAAAAAATATATATTAGGCTATCTAAATTACTAGTAGGATACTTTATCTTATTTATTTTAAAGAAAAATAAGAAACTTTAACTCTATATTAGTTACTAAAAGCTTAATAAAATCTTAAAGAAGAACGCCTACCTACTACCCTTTATCTCTAAATTATAAGACCTTCTCTATAGAGCTTGGTGGTTTATAGCTCTTAATCTTAAAAAAGCCTATAATCTAATTTATATTAAGGAAAAAGATAAATAGAAAATAGTATTCTAAATAAAATAAGGATTATTTAAAACACTTATTATGTTTTTTAGACTTACTAATATACTAATAATATTCTAAATAATAATTAACTATATATTATAAGAGAAGCTTAATATTTTTATTATCTACTACCTTAACGATATTTTAATCTTCTCCTAAAGACCTTAAGGAATATAAGGAATATATATATTAGGTACTCTAGAGACTTTAGGAAATAAAACTTCTAGTTAAACTAAAAAAAAGTAAGTTTTATATCTAAGAAGTTAACTACTTTAGATTTACTATTATACTAGGTAAAATTTATATATAGAATAAAAAGATTAAGGCCGTTAAGGACTAGCCTATACTTAAAAACGTTAAGGAAATTTAATTATTTTTAAGATTTATTAACTTCTACTAATAGTTCTTAAAGAGATATATAGAAAAAATAAGACCTCTTTAATAACTTACTTATAAATATATTAAATTTAACTAGACTAAAGAATATAAGGAAGCCTTTAAAAATATTAAGAAACTTATAATATTAGAACCTATTATTAAGATATTAGACCTAAATAAACTATTTAAAGTTAAAACTAACGCCTTAGACTTTACTATAGGGGGATAACTAGGATAATAAGATAAAAAAAGAAGACTCTACCTTTATATATTTTATTCTAAAGTATTTTATAGACCTAAACTAAACTACTAGATTTATAATAAGAAACTTATAGCTATTATTAAAGCCTTTTAAAAATAAAGACTATACCTATTAGGAACTAAGTACTAAGTCTTAATATATACTAATTATAAGAACCTTTTTTACTTTATAACCTTAAAAGTTCTTAATAAATAATAGATCTAGTAGTTAGAATTCCTATTAGGATATAACTTTAAAATTATTTATTAGAAAAAAATAAAAAATAAAAAAGTAGATACTTTTAATAGAAAGCTAGACTATAAAGAACTAGTATTAGAAAAGATATAGGTTATCCTTAAGTATAATAGTAACGGTAATATTATACTAGTCTAAAAACTTATTATAATTAGTAAGTATAGTAATACTAGTATAACTAGAAAGATATTAGCAGACTAGATCTATAAGATATATAGCGCTAAGGTATATAGACACTAAGGAGTTATAAAGATATTTAAACAAATTAGATAATATTATAATAAATAAGTTATATAAGTAGAAGTAGCTTTAGTAATTAAGGACTATAATCTATATAAGAAAAGTAAGAATAGCCCCTATAAGCTATATAGGTAGATCTAACTATTACTAGTGCTATTAGAAGTATAATACTTAATCTCTTTAGACTTTATTATTAAACTACCTAAGTCTAGAGAACTATTAATAAAGGTGCTATTTAATAGTATTCTTATAGTAGTAGATAGACTTATAAAGTATACCGACTTTATTCTATACCTAGAATTAAGTATAGTAAAGGATCTAGTATATATATTTCTAAAATATATTATTAATAACTATAGATTACCTAAAGAAATTATATTAGATAAAGATAAACTGTTTACTTTAAAGTTTTAAAAATTACTAATTTTATAACTTAATATAGACTATAAACTATTAATAGCTTTCTATTTATAAACTAATAGTTAAATAGAAAAAGTTAACTAGATATTAAAATAGTATCTTTAATATTATATTAATATATATATATAGCGAGCAAGCTAACATAGTAAGCAAGCCACTTTTTCTATCCTTCTATTATTTTAATAAGTTAATTTAACCAGATTATATAAAATTAATTAAAAGTATATATCACTTTATTCTTTATTACTATCCTAAACTACCTTATAGGTTCTTATATTATATCTAGTCTTTCTATAATTGCTATATTATTGTGTAAGTGGTTTACTACTCTCTATATAACCCCCCTTTTAGGATATTTCCTTACCTCTAGCTTTAATAACTTCTTTTTCTCCTTACAGTGCCTCTACTTTAGCAGTATTAAGTAACCCTTTAAGACGTAGTTAGGTTTTTTTAGCCCTCTAGCGCTTACTAAGTACCTTTATCCCTATATAAAGTTAATAGTTCTCTACCTTAATAATAGTAAGTTAATATACTAACTTACTAATACCTTTTAACTGTAAGTTAATTACCTTATATATTAGTGTTAGTAAACTTCCTTAATAGTCCTTAATCCTTTTTTTTAAATAAGGTAGAGCTTTATATGCCCTTAAGTGCTGTTATTAGTGTCTTTAGGTCCTATAAGCCTAAGCTACTTAGACGTAAGTTTACTAGTGTTAGTGTCTTTAGCTTAAAATCTAAGTGAGAAATAATAACTTTAGGATTAAAAGGTATAAGACTAACCTATTAGAAACCTGCTTATATATTTATTTTACCTATTAAAGTAAAAAATACTGCTTTAAAGGTAGAAAAAAAGTCGTCCTTAGTAATATATATAATCTATATCTATATTATTTTCTTAATTTCCTTACTATATAAGTGTTTTAAAAGGCTAAAATAGCTAATATTAAGAGGTTAAAGCTTATATTATAAGTAAAAAGGTATATATAAAGTAATAATTTTTTCTTCCTTATAATAGTTATTAAATTTAGTTAATTTATAGCTATTATAACTATCTAGAATTAAAAGGTAATAAGTACCCTTTATATAAGACTTTATATACTAATTAAAATGTTTTAGCTAATCTAGGCTAATCTTATTTATAGTCTATCTGTTTTTATTTAAGTAAATACACTATATAGCTAGAAATTTACTATTAAGGTATTATAATAAAAGGTAATATTTACTTTTTATAATAATATATAAAGGTATTACCTAGCTATCTATATATATACCCTAAATAATAAAAACCTATTTATAATTATTAGGCTGCTTTATATAAGGCCTTTTATATTAGTTAGAAGTTATAATAACCTTTATATATAACAGTATTCCTATTAGGAACCTAGTCTTATTAAAATTATAAATATTATAATCTTATATTCTATACTTTATAATTATATTTTATATAAGTGTAAACCAGCCTTATATAATTATAAGATCTTTAGCTAAGGCCCTCTAATAGTTAATCTGACGTTAAAATCGTATTTTTAATTAGGGTTATTACTATATAAAGTTCTCTACCTATTAGGGTCTAATATACATCCTGTTATATATATTAAGGAGTTAATTAGCTATTTCTTATACGTCTTCTTATTATAGAGGAAACCCTTAATTAATTAGGTTAATAACCCTTTTAAGAATTACCTCCTCTTCTGAAATAGTTATCTTTATTAAATTAACGCGTCTTTCAGGTTATATAACGCGTCTAGTGCGTTGGTGTTAGAGTGTTATTTAAGGGACCTTATAAGTAGAGGCTGCTTTTTATACAGACATTTTTAGGTCTTTTTCGATAGCTTAGAGGGTAAGGATAATACGGCTTTTAATTAAGGAAGAATCTATGTTTATATGTAGAGGAATATTAGTGTAAAGTTTAAAATAGTGGAAAGTAAGAAAAGTGGCTTGCTTGCTATGTTGGCTTGCTTGCTATATATATACGTTAATTATAATTAAGATAATTAGGTATTACTACTTTTTATAGCCTAATTTACCTATAATAGTGCTATTAAAGAAAACACTTTTAACTTACTATTTTTTTTAAATTATAGATACTAACTAGCAGCCTATAGAGAACCCTAATAAAGACTATAGGCACTAAAGGCTATAGCTAACTTTAATAAGATTTAATAAATCTAAGAATTAGCGTTATAGAGCCTTAAGTTTATTAGGTAATAAATAAATAAAATACTCTAACTAAAAAAGAATTAAGGAACTAACCTTTAAGGAGGGAGATAGTGTATATCTTATTTATTAAAATATTAAGACTAAACGGCTAAGCGATAAACTTAACTATAAGAAACTTAAACCTTTTAAAATCCTTAGGAAAATCTTAAATATTAATTATAAACTTAACTTACTAGATATAATAAAGATCTACCTAGTATTTTATATCGTATTATTAAAACTAGTACTATAAGGATTAAGCAGCTAAGACCTTATTATTATAAAAAATAATAAGCTAGAATATAAAGTTAAACAGATTATTAACTATATATTAATAAAAAAACCTAATAGGGCTTATAGACTATACCACCTTATTAAGTAGAAAAACTATAGGTATAAAGAGAATATATAGAAACCAGACTATAATCTGACCTAAATAAAAGAGAAAGTTAATAGGTATTAGGAAGAGGTCTATAATAGGGAAAGAATACTAGCACCTATAAAATAACCTTAATATAATAAGTTAAGAAGTAGGGTTAGGCGACTATAGCCACTATACCGACCCTATAGAGTAAATAGACTATAAGATAAGGATCTGTTTATTTACCTAGAAACACTAGCTACTAATTAAGAACTATTACCCTTACGGTTACTTAAGCCAGACGCCTCTATAAGCAGACCTAACCTAGTAAACTCCTTACTAACACCTAGAGACAGCCAGTCTATATTATTATTAATACCTTTAGCCTAGAGGTCGTTTACTACCTAGCGCTTATAAGCGTTAAGCGCCCTTAAGGTATCCTCCTCCTCTAGCTTTTATATTCCCTATATAAATATCTCTATATAACGCTTTTTTACTTTTTTATAAATAGTATAAAGTTTTACTAAACGACTAACAGCCTTAGCTACCTTAGATTAAATCTAAGTAAGCTTCTAATAAAGCTTAAGAAGGGTATTACTTACTTTTTCTTTTTTCTCTTCTTATTTTTAACGCTAATTACTTAGCCTTTATACTATATAACGTTAGTAATACCCTTAATAAAATAAAAGTAAGTTACTTATAACTTAATATTACTACTATTCTATTATAAGGACGCTTTAAGTTTTTATAGCCTTAGTAGACCTTAGCCCCTTTAGCTATCTAATAAGTATAACCAGTATAGAAGTACTAACTATAAGGTATAACGTTAGAAAAACTAAACTATTAAAAGATATAATTATATACTAAATAAAGTGCTAACTTTAATCCTGATTTTTTTATATAACTTAATATAGTGTTAGTATTATAGGTAAATTAGAAAGCAGAATTAATAACTTCTTAACCTAAGAGATATAACCTACTTATATAGGTCTTAAGGGTAAGACCTTTAAGAGGGAAGACCTAATATTATAACCTAATAAGTTACAGTTAATATTACCCTACCTAATAGGACAGCCAGCAGAAAGTAATAAGTATTAATATAAAAACTAATAAGATAGGTATAGACAAGATAACTCCTATAGATATAAAAAAACTATAGTATAAGTTATATAGTGATAAGATTAGATAAGATCTATATATTAGAAATATTAGTGCTATATACTTAGTATATAGGTATTATACTTAAAATATATAGGTATTATAACTTATAAATACAGCCTTATACGTTAGTAAGGAACCTAGACTTATATATAGGATAGACTTAGACACACTTAAGGATATACTCTTATAGCTTTTTAATAATTAACTTATAATATATTCTCTAAATACTTTTTAGTATCTAACTTAGTGATTTATTAATAAGAAGCTATATAAGCTACCCTTACGACTATTAACCACCTGACTGATCACTGAGTGATTAACAGACCTATAAGCCAACATTACTGTTACTAAGTATCGACCTTAGCTATACTATTAGCGGAAACCCTACTATCGGATTACTGACCGTAACATGCCGATCTACGGCATTAATTATACCAGTTAACCCAGCTGGCTAAGGATGGGTTAGATACCTATACTATTTGTTACCTATCTAGAAAGGTGTAAAAGGGATATAATAAGGAGGCATTCTAACAGACCCTTCTAGAGAAGGAAAACAAGGCACTTAAAGCCTAGCTGGATGACCTTCTGAATCGTAAGAGGAAAAAGGTCCCTTTATCGCCCAATAGGACCTTTGCGACTATATGGGATATCCAGCGGGCGCAAAATACGGATATCGGCGAAATAGATAGTCCGGTTGAATCCAGCGCATCCGAATTATCTAGTGAGGCCGAAAGTTGTATATGGGTGGGCGGCAAGCCTGAGGAATAAGTGGTGATAGTGGTGGTGATGGTGGTGGTGATAATGGTTTAAATGTGGGGGTGGTTTAAATGTAGGGTGGGTGGGTTATCCCTTAGCTATTTGCCAGCCACCAGCAGTTTGCCTATTAACTACTTCCTCTTTAGGCTGCTAGCTAACCTTAAGCCTTTTAGTAACCTACCTATTATTACCCTGTCTATTAGTAGTAACAGTAGTAATAACAGTAGTAACAGCAGTAGTAGTAACTATTATAATAGGTATATCAAATATAACTAGCTATAGTTTTGAAGAATTTATTGATTTTACCTTACGTCCTTAAATAATATAACTTTACTAATGAAACGCGCCTTTTTATATAAATTGTAGACAGTTAAATAACTATATAAATCCCTGCCTTTATACTATGAAATTAAGGTATATTAAGTTTTGCAGGCAGACCTACTGTGTGGCAGTAACGGTATATTTGCTTGCCGAAAGTGGTTAAATACGGCCAAATACCCGCACTCCATACTACATGCTACTAGGTACCTAGGGTACAGACATCATGACATGATTACCGCCAATGGTGACTTTGTCCTGCCAAATTAGACCTAATTCCCCCTCCCCCCCCTTCTCTAGTCGGACTGTAGTTTATCCTCGCAGTAGGAGTCGGGGCCGCTGGCCCCGACCTGGGTGCAAACTATGCGGAACTTGCAGTTCCTCAATGCCTTATAGCCGAGGGCGGTGCTATTCACAGTGCACTTTGTGACTGAATCCTGTACTATGGTGTACACCGGCCAGTTAGGTGAATCAGGCCCGTCGCCTCCTGCACATACAGTCGCTGTGGCAGTATTATTAGCGGTGCTGTCAGCGTTGGTGCAGTGGCATGTGTTATAGTCGGCGCACGCGCTAGCGGTGCTAGTGAGGAAGGTGATGAGGAAGACGAGAGCGGATTGCATTATAGAGAAAGGAAAGCAAAGAGAGTATTTAGTAAGTGAGTGTGTCTGTTTAGAAGTAAGCATGGTTTTAGATGAGTAAGTTATTAGGCGTATGTGTAAATAGCGACAGGCTTAAGAATCACTTAGGTGTTTATATATAGTGGTTGCTAAATAGTTAGGTATAGAATAACATAATTTATTATATAGTACCTAGGTACGGCTGGGATGTTATGTAAGATAGCTTAGCCGTAGAAAATTCTTCCCCTTTTCCTTTCCGCTTTGCCGTTTCTTTTCTTTTCTTTTTTTTCTTTCTGGATATATTTTTATGTAAGTCTTTTGACTCTAAGGGGGTTCCTTGACTTTGACTTCCGTATTACTACCGTTACCTTCGGCCTGTCCGAACTGCTCCTCGCGATAGTGGCCGTCCCCGATATAAATTCCTAGCTAATCCTGCTGCAATCTACAAATACCGGCAATAGTGATCGAACTTGTTTCAAGTGAGCCCGGAACATCCGTTAGCGCTTATTTCCAGCGTTGTATTCTTCCCCCCACCGCGGTCTGCCGCTCTGCTTGTTGACGTTCCCGTAAAGAAAAGCACTTCGCTTTAAGCCTCGGTGCGGCGCCATGTCGAACTCCTTTATGGAGCAGGCGAACCCGCCGCCTTAACGGAAGACGTGTCTGGCCTGCGTTGAAGTCAAGCGCCGATACGACCAAGGCCAAGCGGCCTGCCTGCGGTACAGTACTGCAGTCCCTCTAAGCCTAACGTAAGCGTCGCAACCGGGACTTAAACCCTACCTACGTCGTCGCTTAGCTAGAAGACCTATAAAGTGCTAACATAATGTTAGGGAACTCAGGTGGTGTGCTGAGCCCGTCTATAGACCATTTAGGCGAATACCTAAAAGATTAACTAATGTTAGCACTTTTTGCCAGTATTGCACCACATATACGGATACACTTAATAAGGGAAGTCCCCACTTATTGCCTTACAGCGACTTGCTATAATAGGCGACTCGCTATGTATATACGTTATATATTCTGATATATTTGAGGAAAAGCTTTTAAGAAATGCCTTTTTCTTGGTAGGGAAATCCTGGCTGATTCCTGGCCCTCTAATTAGCCAATTCCCCTTTAAAGTGGGACAAACCACCGGAGAAATCCTCCGGATTTCTCCGTTATTTCACTATGTCATTCCGCCACATTTGACAGGTGATGACCCGAAGAAGCTCCGAATGTAGATTCCGTACAACGGCAGCCGGTCTCGTCTACAGTAATTTCGGTCGTGCGCCATCGAATTGTTGCTGTTACGCCGGCGTTAGCTCATCGCGACATTCTGCTGTTACTGAGTCTTGTGTGGGTGAATGGGCCATCAGACTGGCAATTGCCCACAAGCATCGAAACCAACATGACACCCGAACCCCGAACTTCGGGTCCGAGGCGTTAAAGAGCGTTACGATAGCGTATGATGGGCGTGTCGACCTCGGCTGTCCACCATTCCGATCCTATCCGATACCGGAAAAAGTGGTTTGAGTAACCAAAGTACCTTGGTAAGTATTGGCCTGTACCGAAACAACAAGGGTATCCGCTAAATAACGTTGTGGCCGTGCACCCTTAATAAACTGTGGTGGCCGAGTAGTTCCGGACTGCGGGCCGATCCTTTGAGAATTCAGAAAACCAGTGGAAGGCGTGTCTATGTAGTTTGGTCGGGCCGGCTGTGCTCTCGAAATAAAAGAAGCAGTTATCTCCTTCCTTCGTTGATTATTGCATGATACACTTACCAACAATTTACCTCCTATAGGGCTCACGGGTCTGTCACTCGGGAGGCCAAAGCCGTCTACGGTCCAATCGAGTTGGTCAACTTTGGATTTTGTATCATCCTAATTGGCATGATTTCACAATGTAACTGCAGGTGCTGGCTGTATGATATAAAGTGCTTCTTCTGCCTTTCCTGATCCTTCTGGAAGTGCCCTTCGGAGCCAACACATCAGTCAGAGAATTGTTACTGCTCTTCCGGGACGCACACTAATCTGCTCTAGATCTATCGTCCGACGACTATTCGACCCTCTGCCAAAGTGCGGAGCAATTTTGTGTCATGGCAACATCTTGAGGATGCGCTTAGATACAAACATGTCAACGGCTTTCAATCCTTGATTCATCTACCTACAAGAATTGCTTGGCCGCTTCAAGACATATGCCATGAGGATCGCCCTAGAAGCAACTCATACAACGCGGCCTTGTCCGCCAATGGCAATTGGAATTGGGGCCGTGTTTTCTCTTATGATCGTCAGCAAGATACCATGAACCTAGAGAACTGTTACACCCTACTTTTCACTGGCCTTAGTCTGCTCAGTAGTTACAGGATACGGGCCTCATGTCTGTCAACTTGAAAAATCCATGTGGATCTGTCTCAAATCGAGAGTGAGTCCGTTACGTCAGCGCCGTCACCCAGGCCGTAGCCATTCCAGTCACTGTTGATTACAAAATCACGGTATTGGAAGTAACATGGCTGTCGTTATTACGGTTGATGACTACATATTGCAATTTTTTGGGTCAAGATTGTTTGCTATGTGCTTTGCAAATTGGAAAAGGGATAGATGTACCCTTCTCGAGAGCAGTATGCGATGACACAACGGTAACTGGATCAATTCTTTCCCATTGCCTGACTTGATTGACTATACACAGATTAAGCCAGCCATCAGTGTGTCGAGGGGCTTGCCAAACTGTGTTCCCACCTGCGGATGAGATAACATCGGCCCTCGGGTCAAACTTCAGACTGATAAGAGACTGGGGAAAAACGGGGCATGCGGCGAGCCCTTTTTAAGCACGCCAGAATTTTGACTCATATATGACGTTGACCACTCTGAATCTTCTCTTGCAAATTATTCTGTTTACCTATCTCTACAGGACAAGTTTTATTTCCCTGTTCGGAGCCACTGTTATACCATCGATCCAGCAGGCATTTAAAAGTAATCACTCCAGTAACCATGGAAGCAGGCTTCTCAGCATCGTTGGGTCCAGCAACCCCGCAACCCCGACTAGGGTGGATCGGTAAAGACCAACCCAGTCATTGAACCTCCAAATTGTTGCTGAAAGCTATGACAGGTCTCGGATCAATGGGTCTTGGCATGGCAGTGAACCTCCAAAAGTACCTCGTTGAAGTCAATGCCCCGAATCTGCAGTACTGCAATAGAACGTTATCGCGCGGCGCTTCCCTTTCAGAGATCGGAGGGCTCGCACGTTCCAATGTCAAGGATCTTGTCAACAATACTGATATAATCTTCATGTCCCTCAGTGACGACGCAGCTCTCGAGACAACTCTGAACGCAGTACTGGAAACCGCCGTCCCGCTCGACTTGTCAGGCAAAATCATCGTGGACACGTCCACCGTGCACCCATCCTCGTCAGCAAAATCAAGAGATCGTCTGGCAGACAGGAATGCAAAGTTTGTCGCAGCCCCTGTATTCGGCGCGAGTCCTGTGGCTGCGGAAGGAAAGCTGTTATGGATCATTGCAGGGCCTCACGACGCCGTGGATAGGATTGACCCCTTCATCGTAGGCGTCATGGGAAGGGGTATCATTCGGCTTGGAGAAGATGTACGGCAATCTAGTATGATGAAGACGGCCGGGTAAGTAAAGCTCAGTTAGTCCATGGACTGAGTGATGAATACAACACTTACCTTTCCCAGCAACTTCATAACCGCAGGAATGATGGAACTTGTCGCTGAAGCTCACGTCTTTGCCGAAAAGACTGGACTTGGCGCTGGGGAAATGGAACAGCTCATCGAACTGCAATACGGACCACTGGCTCTATCAATATCGAAACGGATGACGGCGGGAGCCTACATGCCACCACGGGGCGAAAGACCCATGTCGGACCTGACACTGGCTTTAAAAGACGTTAGTCACGGCATTGATTGCGCAGAGAAAGCCGGCGCACAACTGAAAGTTGGGGAGATCGTTTTGCAACACCTCGAAGAAGCAAAAAGGTTCTCAGACACTGAAGGAAGGCAGCTAGATTCCTCATCTCTATACGGGGTTTTGAGAGCAGAGTCCGGGCTGCCATTTGAAACTTTGTTTGTCAGGAGGAGGGACGGCTTTGAATTCCCAACATCCAATGCTGGGGATGCCGAACATGCGGCAAAATGAAATCTGGAAGAGGTAGACTGTTGTGCTTGGTTTCGCGTAAATCATCCCAGTTGTTAGCATTTTTCCAACCCAAATCAAGTCTATACAAATTAAGAGTAAGGAGCAGTTCAGGCGATGTCGACTGTGGCGGTCTTCATGGCCCTGGTTATTAAAATCAAGGCAGTCCGTTCGGCAAAACATTTTCTCATCATACATCCAAGTGGGGATTCTGGAAATCGGAAAACTTACCTACACTCTCATGAGTTTGAGTTGAGCATATAACAGTGAATGAGCAACGTCACCGTTTTTATTGCACTTATAGGTACGGCTGGGTGGCTTTGATCGTTTTGGAGGCATAAGACCTTACTTCCAGTAACGAAGAAGCACACTTTATGTAAGTTTCTGTTCCGATTCAGATAATATATTCACTCCCTGTAAGCAATCACCAAATGTCGTTTGCATATGATTCCTCTCAAAATGAATCATTCACCCTCATACGCAACCCATTTCGACTGGATCCTCACGTATTCTTCTTGGCGCATCATGCAGTAATACAGCGTCTACACTTAGCTGCTGTGTAGACAGAAAATGACAGATAGTGAATCCTTCTGACATCCTGGTCTGAGTGGGGGTTCCGTAATGGCGCTATTTTCTCGGCGTGTAACGGTAGACCTTTGCACTGTCTGACAGTTTGCCCAGCAGTCCTTCATCGGTCTATGAGGAACCTGTTTCACATGACAGTTGCTTGTTTCTTGGTGTATGGTTCCGGCCCTGAGTACTGGTATATCACTAGATACGATAACCTAGCATGGTATATACCTTGCCCAACCAAAAGATAGCAGCTTGCTCATCTCTTCTGCTGATTACAGACTATCTTCGTTATGGTATAACTACTCAATAATAAAATCTCTCGAGACCCCTGGCCGTCAGCAACGGTCAGCGGCCGAGCCTTTTATCAAGACTCCTTATTGGCCATCACCTATCATCAATGGAGTGGGCATGCCACATCCAAGTTGAGTCAGGGCAAGAAATTAATTGCTTTTCAAAGCTAGATTTTCAAATCAAATACACCTAATGTAGCGTCTTCACTTCTTACTCGAGAAAAAACATCATGTTGAAAACGAGAGTTTGAATTTGAAATCAAGAACACAACTAGACAAGAGTAGCTGACAAACTAACATCCTAGCTGATTTTTGCCAATTTTTTCAAACCAACCATACTAATAATAAAAATTGAATTTCACTCGATCCATACATGTAGGATCTAAATCAATACTCGGTTCGCGCTTCAGTCAACCTAAGAACAAGTGACTCATACACTGTGCACCCCGTTGTCGACGAGCCTCATATTTGTTATTCTGCCATATCCTGTCTTTGAGAATATAGAATGGTAACACTGGATCTCGGGCATTAGTTCCCAAGAAATAATCATGCCGTTTTTTTCCGAGGTCTGCTTACAATCAGGGATTTTAGTCGCGGTCAACGGCTCTGGGTGGCTTCGGACCAGAATCGGGCCGGTCAGTATTGGGGCCATTGTTAGGTCGACCAGACTGGTCCCCGGGGGGGTTGGGAGTTGCCTGCTTCTGCTGCGATACTGGCTGAATGTTATTATTCGGGTTCTCTCTCCGTTGGTTTGCTTTCCAAGAACCTACCACTGTGCAGAACATCAACTTGCCGACGAGGTGGTCGAGGGGGGTTAGGATCATCCGGGCGTGGGCGAGGTCCATCTGATGGAGGGAAATTAGTGTATTTGACTCAGAAAACCGCCATTTATCATCCTGTACTCACTGTTGCAATTATCTGGCCGAGGTGGCTGGTTGTTCGGATCTTGCGGTCGCTGTCGCCGCCCATCTGACAGAGGAAATTCAGCCTGCTTGCTTAGAAGAGGGCGGCCATGTATAGTTTGTACTTACTGTTATCATCATCTGGCTGAGGTGGCGGTGGGCCACCGGGGCCTTGCCGTCGCTTGAGAGGACCATCTAATGGGAAGCATTAGCGTGCTGATCTTGGTACGCCGCCATTTTTTCGCCTGGACTCACTATTACCGCCATCCGGCCGAGGCGGCGGACCATCAGGGCCCTGCTGTCGTCTCGGAGGACCATCTAAAGAACTTGAATTAGCTCGCTTATCATAAGCGGATTATCTTATGGCGTGGTTCAGCTCACTGTCGCCGTTATCAGTTCGAGGTGGTGGTGGGGGTCCTGGGTCCTGTGATCGACGCCAATCTAGTTCGCGAAAATCAGCCAGCTTTTCAAGAAGCAGAGAGCCAGATTGAGTAAGGTACTAACAGGAGTCATCGTCATTGTCATCGTCGTCATCATGATCATCTCGGATATGAAGAGTGTTATCAAGAGCCAGACTTTCGCGTCGGGTGTTCGCAGAAACATCATTTGAGCGCTTCGTCACAGATCCTGAAGGCAGCACGAGTGCCAAGCCTAGAGAGTCCATGAGAACCAGCCCCAATAAGGTATGCATCCATGTAATTCCTCGCATATTGTGACGTTGTGTAGTTATGGATAGATGAATTTATGGTGAGCTGATAATGGTTGAATGAAGTGGTGGCTGTAGGGTTTGTGATTGTGATGCTGTTTTCTCAACCATCATAACTGACAGAATGGTCGTCTGCCTTTATACTTGTCTTCGATAAAAGGACAAGGGCCGTAATCTCCTTTCTTTTCTCGTGGCTGGCGGCTGTGATTCGATCATAGCGTCCATCAAGTAAGCCTGGCCCAGAAATAAAATACCGTCTATCCATCGATTCTCAATCTAAGATGTAGAATATAGACAGAAGTCTAACGAGCTGAGCCTCCATTTCCAGTCAGAAAGATGGCGCGTCTACCGTCATGCGAATCAATGGCAAATTGGAGGTCCTGTTCTAGCGCCAAGCCCAGCTGTCCGGCTTAGCCAGCGCTGCTCCATGATGGTATCCGCCATGTATAGCGACCTACAACACGATTAATGTATGGGTTACGTGTCAGATATATTTTTTGAAGAAGTTAAGATGGTTGCACGAGACGTGACCCTGGGTCCAGGTTTGGAAAACCTCGAGTGCGGCAACTACAATTTGGTAGTCTTCCTCACAAAAACTCGAGATCTTCTCGCTTATTGATACCCACCTCAGACGCGCAATCACTTGTTTCTCGACGAGATTAGCTCTTCAGGAAAGATGTCTCTACATAGTTATCACAGTAGCATTAGCGACTTTTCGAACACCATATACGTATAATGACTATCAACTTCTAAACTTTATGACAATGTGGCGTGTGAAGAAGATTCGGGCCGGCAGGGATCGGAGCTCGATATGTGCTGAGCAACTCAGGAGCAGCTAGCCTGACCTATGCTGACTGGACATTCTATTGTACCTATACAATTATTAAGAAACCTCAAGTTTGGATTCCCCTGGAGCTCCAGTGGCAGTGATGGCCGCGCGGTAGCCACTTGTAAACTTTATCCGAACGGGATCGAACTTTGAATCAGAGTTTATCTTGAGGGTGACCGAGTAATCAGCATTGAAGTTTCTTCTGGCATCAATAATGTTCAGCCTGTTCCAACGACTGTTGGGATTGTCTGCTGCGTAAAGCTTGTTCTTAATCGTGTTTATCAATATGCCCCACAGCTTGCGTAGAAGCTTGTGCCTTTTCTGTTTCTTTTCGCTTTCTTATGTGCGCTGCGTTGAACATGGCAAACGGATTCCACGGAATCAGCAATACTCGCAAACTCGAGACACGGTCAAGATTTCTGCTTTGATCACAGCAATCGCCACAGGAAACAACCGAGCTGTACACTCGGACATTCCGTCGATCACTGCGCATAGTCCATGCAGGTGGCGCAGCTTCCTTAGCCAGCGATAGTAAGCGAACAGCGGATGAATAAGGTTAGAGTTTAGTGGGATGTTGACAGCTCGAGCGGGAGAGCCGCATGAACAATGTCATCGCCCAAAAGACTTGGCTTGTTTTCGACCGTGAGGCGAATCTACAAAGACCGAACTGGAAAACGATAATCCATTTACAGATAGATGATGTTCCCACAGGATTCGGGGTTCGGAATCGTAGCTCATATCGTTGTCTCTATCCTGTACCATTCTTGATCACTCAATCCGCTCTAAGAGATCCCCGTGAGGCCGAAAGACAGTGACCGGTACCGGCTTGCTTAAAGATAATTGTGGTGAAACCACAGTGTTGCTGTTCCACAGCCTTTTAGCCACTTAGCGCGATTAGTCTAGGGGGGAAGGTAATCCCCCCACCCCACGTCAGACCTATGTCTAAGCTCAAAGCTCGTCACACGTCTCCTTACGAGGGTCTGCCATGCCCGCACAACTCCTCAGTTTTACGCATGTAGCCTCTCTCCCCAATGGCTTAAGATAATTGAAGTTCTTCGCCTTGCCAGTGGTGAGTGAGTTCATGACCTCAAGAGAGGTCACAAAGCCCTCCCTAGAGCCATCTATAGCTAGGTAAAATCTTTTCTCCTGCCCTATTTCCCATGTCACCATCCAGTATGTCATGCAGCCAGGATCCTGCCAGACTGTAATGCTTGGGATAGCAATAATTCGTGGTGGTATGTTTTTCTGGAGCAGCCAGTCGTCATACTCGGGGAACAGGCCTAGAACATTCGGGTTCCAAAAGACAACCTCGCTTAACGGCCGTTCGTTCTATTCATAAACAGTGTCGTACGTCACTGTTGGTATGATAGCAATAGAAAGATATTGCGATGTAACAGGCTATACGGTAGGGTGAGGGGAAGAAAACAACTACTGTTGAACTTCAACGTTGCGGTAGGGAGAGCGGCGGAGATGACCACGGTAGGCAGCGTAGAGAGGCGCATGATGGTGGCGTAAAGATGAATGGGTTTGGTGTTGGCAAGGATGGCTCTGGTGGAAGACAAGTGTAGTAGGAAAAAGGGCGATGGGACATAGACGGACGAAGTTATGTTGGTTGACTGTTGACTTTGATGACAAGCACTTACTGGGGGCACACCAGCCAGTGTCAGTCTGATTCCGAGTGGTTGCAATGTGCCATCTGGCACAGAGTATATAATGCTTCCATTGTTAGCCCCTGCAAAACATCAATCCCACCGTGCACGACCCTACCAGCCTATGGCACCGCATGTGGGAATCCGGTTGAGAGATCGCGTACTAAGTGAATATGCCAGCGGGTTCTACACACCGTCCATCGCCATTTTAGACACGTTCTCGCAATTCCACATCGTGGCAGAAAAACCCTGCAATGCTGGCCGCCAATGGCGTGGGCTGACTCGCTTCGACATGGTTATGGCACATCGGGCTGCTGCCGTTGGTTAATACGGAGATTTATTTATGATAATCGATGGTATTGTATTTCTATCCATACAGGAAGTCAACTTTGTTACCGTGATGAGTATTGAGATTAGTAATACTTTGCTTTTTCAAATGTATCACTGTTATTGTGCACCCAGGGACCTCACGAAGAGCCGCCATGAAGATTAAACTCGATCCTGCTGTTCTATGGAGCCATCTGGACGGTTGGTGCCATTGCACGAGGCGGAAGGGGGGAAGGGGAGGTTCTGCGAGGATGATGGTCAAGTGTATGTTGGCCTGTATACCCCGTCAACGGCAAGGAGGAACCGGTGATGTCTCCTGATTCCCACGTCGCCATTCATCAAACTACGTATTCGGTGTTCCCAGCCTATTATGCCAGGGATAGCAACAATCCTATGTGACAAGTCTTCCTGGGCTAGCCAGTTGTCAAAGCCGGGGAGCAGGCTTGGGACATTCAACTTCCGACAAGTACTCGGCAGCTGCTTGCTGCGGTTGTCGGCGAAATCGTGCATGCTTTATTTCGTGAAAGTGAGGGAAGGTGTGGTGGTCACATGGACTCAATTGGTAGACGGCTAAGTACAAGACACACATTCCAAAGGTCCTCGACAACATGGCCCTGAGAGGTGGAAGTGCGACAGCCCGTTTGTACCACCAGTGGCGCGTGTCCTGCAGTCCCGGCCCATCATGACTAGCGGATACCCTCGTTTTTCGGTCGTTGGGCGTCCGGTAATGTGAGATACCCCACTATTTGATGCTCCTATTGACTCAATCGGTTATTCTAGGCGCTATCCGCCCGACGGTCCCTGGTTGCGCTGCAGGACAGATTTCACTCGAGATGCCTCCTACTGCTTCACGGACTATATAGTGTTGATCGTGTTTGCTATAGCTAGGTGTCCCTGTCGTGGTGTTGTCTGCAGATAGACGTTGGGGTGAATACTTTATAAATGGGCCAGGGCCTTGCAGGAAACGCATCGACTGCTAAGACGGTGTACCGAAGAGATCTTTGACTTAGATAGGAAGGCAGAATGGTAATATAGGCAACTAATGCGAGCAGAGACCGTAAAACCACGAGTTGTCCGATGATGCGTACATGTAACTACCCCATCATGGGCAGCACGTACCAAACAAGGAAACGGATGTTTATATCTTTGCGGGCTGCGCCTCGCGGTAAGCACAGTGAGTACAACGCAAATATCTGAATGATGCTCTCTCGTTGACTGCAGCCCTACGCCAAGTCTCGGCTTCGGACGACCCTGGCGGTCAACCCCACAAGCCTCTGTGAGTAAACTCCTACCAACGGCTCGCGGGTCTGTTTGGTCTGGAGAAGGGTTTACAAGTTAGTAGGGAAACTGTTGGTTTTGACGTCGCTGCGTAAGCACTGGAGGGTTAAATCCGCACTGCCCCCTAAACTTAGTGGTAGGGCCGTTCCAGACCTAACTTGTTGTTACCCTGTGTTATGGTGCGGAAAATAGGTACGATACTCTCTATAAGGGGTGCCAAGCCAAAGTCTCCGTGAAAATTATAATATTTCACCATCGCCCTGTCTAACCATGATCTACAAAAGTGCGTTGTTGTCTTCATGAATACCGGCTCCACCATTTAGACTGAATATGGAGCGTCGTTCAAAACTGCTTATGGAAGTGTCAATTTTCAGGAACCTACTGCTTTCAAACTTAAAATGTCTCTGCCACCAGATGGCTTGCTGTTTTCCGTATCTCTTTGATGTGGCTATGCGGCGCGTCAAACTCAGTGCTGTTAGTCAGGCTCTCGTGCTGGAAACCTTACTGCGGACATAGCGAGGCAGTAGAAGAAGCAAGGAATCTCTTGTTGTAATGTGCGTCACCTCAAAAAATGTGGACTAAGATCGAGGGGGCACACAGTATCAGTTGATCTCCAATGGCCGAACATTGGATGCCAACACTTTGAGACGGAAAAATCGTCATTTGCAACTCCACTTGAGTTTACACACACTGACAATTGTTCAAGTGGCCCGAGGATGGGCTGAGAGTACTTTGTGGAAACCTACGCAATGCCTGATGTTGCGGCCAATCAATGACGATGAAACATCAACGGCTGAAAACGCTGCAGAGCCTTGTAGTGTTTTGCCAATGTGGCAAGACGTCCGCGCGACATGAGCCGTGCGACTTTTGATCCAACCATCATCGTACAACCTCTGCAGGTACAACAGCCTCCCACTTAAGGTTATGCGGTGCAGCGGGATGAGAATAAAGATGACGTTCCCGGCGTGAATTCGGAATTGATGCTGCCCCTGTTCTATCTCATCGGCCTTTAAGTGATACTGACACCACCTCCAGTATACTCCAAGGGCCCTGGATAAGTTCCCATCATATTGTGTCCCATAATCAGTCGTTATGGGAAATTCTGGCGAGAAGAATAGAGAAACGGTCGAACCCATTACAGCTCAGAAGGTGACTGCAATGCCCGGATTTTCTGATCGCAACCATTGATCACCAGATAACTAACTCAATGCAGGGAGAAAGCATCGACGAGAAGGTTTCCATCGAAGAAATATCCAGGTAGAGAATTGAAAGTTTTGGATTCTGGAGGAATGATATCATTGACATCTTGAAGACAGCTGAATGCCACCCCTGAAGAAGTTCTTGAAGCTAGAGAACATTCCATCACAATTTCCCTTGAAGAAGCCAAAGAGGCATGTACCTGCCTACTCATAACCCAGAAAGCTGCTAACATACCATGAAGTCTGCTGAAAGACTAGTCTATCAACATGGCCTCGACCCCAACTTCCCAGCCGGCGCCATCGAGCGTCTCAAACTCTTTCTAGCCAATGACAATATCTTTGCCAACCCGGATTCGCACACTCACGAGATCTCCGAGGTCAAGATTGAGGTCTCCCTCTTGACTACCAACAGTCCATACGCCGAGGTGCGCGCCGTTGTTGATCCGCACGACGACGTAAGCCTCCCCGTGAGCACGATCCGCGCCTGGGTTATCGGTATATTCTTCGTTGCCTTCATTGCATTCATAAACCAGCTGTTCAGCGTGCGTCAGCCATCCATCACCCTCCGTGCCGAGGTGGTCCAGCTGTTGGCATATCCTGCAGGGAAAGCAGCAGAAAGATGGCTTCCCGATATTGGAATCACACTGTTCGGCGTCAGACATAGTCTTAACCCCGGGCCGTTCAATAAGAAAGAGCACATGCTCATTTCAATTATGGCAAGCGTCGGAAAGACGCTTCCCAGTTCTAGATACATTAGTATGCCACACTGTGGTGACGCCTGTTCTCGCAACGTCCTTTGCTGACTTGTCTTTGTAGTCTTCACACAGTGGATGGATAGATACTTCGGACAGAAGTATGCAAAGTCGTTTAGCTACCAGATTTTGCTGGCACTGTCAACAAATCTTATGGGATTTGGCCTAGCAGGCCTCTGCAGGAGATTCCTAGTGTACCCTGCCTTTTGTTTGTGGCCTGGCTCGCTCGTCACTATCGCATTAAACAGCTCTCTTCACAACGGTAAGTTCTCTACGCAACGTTCCAAAAGGTACGGCAACTAAAGAATTGTGCAGAGACAAACCCCGCAGTACCTGGTCCATTCAACAGATTATACAAAATGTCCAGATATCGACTGTTTGTGATCGCGTTTGCCAGCATGTTTGTATGGTTTTGGTTTCCCGACTACATCTTTCGCGCCTTGTCACTCTTCAACTGGATGGCCTGGATCGCACCCAATAACTTTGCCCTTGCCGCTATTGCAGGAGTCAGGAACGGTCTAGGGTTCAATCCCTTGCCTACCTTTGACTGGAACGTTGCGACTCACATCATTCAACCCCTGGTTGTCCCGTTTCGTGTCACATTCAACACCTTTATTGGCGTCATCCTGGGAGGCATCACGATCATCGGACTCTACTGGACCAACGCATACAACACCGCATACCTCCCCATAAACTCGAACCTGATGTATAACCACTTCGGCAGTCCATATAACGTGTCTAGAATCCTTGATGGACGTGGGTGGCTTGACGAGGCCAAGTACCAAGCCTACTCGCCGGGTTACCTGGCTGCTAGCAGCATTACCATGTACTACTACTTTTTTGCAGTCTATTCGGCGACGGTCTCATACGCCATTCTGTATCATCGCCACGACATCGCTATTGGGTTCCGGAGCTTTGTGCGCAGCTTTAAGAAAGAAGCCTCAAACGACTACAAGGATGTCCATACCAAGATGATGTCCAACTACCCTGAAGGTAGGCTCAGAGCATCGGTCCACACAGCGATTGAAATCGTAATAACAGCGCTTAGTACCCGAATGGTGGTATCTTATCCTCAACCTGGCTGCTATTGCTTTCGGTATTGCCGCCGTTGCTGCATGGCCGACCGAGGTAAGTCGCTCCGTTACCTCCAGGTGTGAGGGCGGTGATAGATGCTAACAATATCAACCACGCAGACCAGCGTTGGCGTCGTTTTTTTCGGAATCGCCCTTGCGCTGGTGTTTGTTATTCCGACCGGCATCATCTTTGCTACTACTGGAATGGAAGTTGAGTTTAAGTAAAGAACACCGTCCATGACGACTGACATCACCGGACTCGGCTGACTTGTCAAGCGTCCTCGCCGAATTCATTGGCGGTGCCGTTCAACCTGGTAATGCCCTGGCCATGAATTTTTTCAAGTGTTTTGGGTAAGTAAACCCGGTTTAGGAAGTGGTGATCACTCAATCAACCATCTGACTTTCGAATCTAGCTATGTCACCACGGCTCACGCGCTGGACTTCGCCAACGACCTCAAGCTGGCGCATTATCTCAAGATTCCCCAGCGTCACACGTTCTTCGCCCAGGTTGTGGCTGTATTCGTGTCGGCGTTTGTATGCACTGGCATTATGAACTTCCAGATTGAGAACATCCCCAATCTTTGTTCCACGTAGGTGCTGTCTGCGCCCCGTTCTGAAGACGCTGACCCCCAACATGACTGTTTACTTTCAGAAACCAGAAAGACCGATTCACGTGCCCTGGTGTCAACACCTATTTCACAGCTGCTGTGCTGTTTGGTAGTCTGGGTGCCCGCAAGGTCTTCGGCTCGGGAGGCATTTATACCGCGCTTTTGTCGGCCTTTCCTGTCGGCTTTGCGGTGCCATTCGTCCTATACTACTTCCAAAGGAATTATCCTCGCACGCATTGGTTTTCCAAGATACATCCCGTAATGATTCTTAGCGGGGGTATTAGCTGGTCACCCGTGAGTCCTCAGCACCTCCCCATGTGAGATGGGTAGCCCTGTGCTTACCATTGCTTTCAGTATAATATCGCCTATATGTGGCCCGCCGTTCTTCCCGGCTGGCTGAGCATGGTGTACCTCCGGCAGCGCTACCTCGCATTCTGGTCCAAGTACAACTACGTCTTCTCAGCAGCCTTTTCAACAGCCATAGCCATTGCTGGAGTCATCATCTTCTTCGCTGTCAGTTACCACGGATTAGACCTCGACTGGTGGGGTAACCACCCAGAGAGTGAATGCGAAGCCACAGCTTGCACAAGACTAAAGTTGTCCCAAGGCGAGTACTTTGGACCCCGCGTTGGCACTTACGCGGCATAGCCCTCCATTGAGAAGGTTCTGGTGGTTGAGGAGTAGCGAAGCAAGTGGCCAATGCTACAGCAATGCATCCAACTTGAAAAAGGGTCCGGTCTAGGGGTAAACCCAGAGGATGTTCGGGTTCCATAGATGTCGAGTAAACCCTTGGCATCCGCGCCAATGTGAGTATAATTACATGGTAGAAGCTTGGTTGACACCTATACTGGCCCAGCCGGAGTCTTCTCGAATATATATGATGGACGCGTCACGTAGTAGAGACAATACACACGAGTTTCTTCGCCTCTCCCTGCTCAGTTCATGCAACTCCTGGTCCACACCGAGCAGCCCGTGGCCCAAGCGCTATGAGATTGGCCAAGCCGAAGTCATTTTTCCGACCGACGGCGCGCTTGGACGCGGTGAAGCTCACCGAAACTTAGTTTGTTGGGCCGAGATTACGCATGCGCCGCGTTCCGCGAACAGTTGACACCCAAAAAGGGGGCGATGAAACCATACAGCAGCAACGGCAGCCAATCAGCGTTAAGGGTTTCCAACCGGTTTATGGTTGTCTGGAACAAATAGTTTTGTATATCGTAACCTACCTGCTTTGACGAGACGATAGCCCCTCTTCTGCTTGCCTCACGATTCTCTTAGTATTCAGCCTCGTGTACTCATAGAAAAACTCCATCTAAGCTGAAGTCCAGCTCTGACCCCGGGATCTTGTCGGCAGGACGAGCGACGCCTGTCTTGCGTCGTGCGTCGCGGTAAATCTGCTGATCGCGATAAACCAGCGACCTCACCACCCCCTTCGAATTTACGGCCATGGGCAGCAGCCGGACCCCACCGGATAGCTGCGGAATCACGTTCCGGTCACCTTTGCACGTGAAAAGGGGCTGTTCGAGTTGCAGGTAAACGCAGCCCGCTTTCACTGCTACTCAAAATTCCAATTGTAACAGAAGCACTTGACTGACCGCTATCCAGAACCCGGAAAGTGAAGTGTGACGGGACAAGACCATCATGTCGGCGATGCACCGCCATGGGAAAGGTCTGCGACGCCTACGCGGACCGCGGTGAGAGCTGCCTCTCGGGCCGGAGGCCCCCACTGCCCTCGCCGCTAACCCCCTCCGTCTCTTTGGCACGTTGCAACACGCATGTCGGTCTTGCTGGGTTAAGCCCTTCGGACAGACGCCGCTTCGAATGGTTCGTTCATGAGGGGTCCAGCAGATTACCGGGTATCTTCAGTGCGCCGTATTGGACAAATCTCGTCCTCCAAGCAAGCTCGACCGAACCTGCCATCCTCTACGCTATCCTCGCCCTGGGGGCTGTTCATGAGCAAGAGTTGGCAATCGCCGAACCATGCAACGTCAGAGATGATGAGGCAAACAACCCGCAGTCCCCAAACACCGCAGGCCATCTCGGTTTGCAGTACTACAACAAATCCATCTCCCTTCTTCAACCACATTTACTAAAGTCCGGCACCGGGTCGACTCGTGTTGCTCTCATTGTTTGCACGATATTTGTCTGCTTGGAGTTCATGCAGAAACGGTACAAACCTGGTTTCCTTCATTTTGGGTATAGTCTCCAACTGTTGGGCAAATTGCTGCAAAACAGATCCTCGGCAACGTCCACGGATCCATCTGACGACTGGTTTGCCGAAGAGATTCCAAGGCTTGATTTGCAAGCAGCTCTTCTCATGAACGAGTTCTACTTGGGGGCTGCCGATGCCACGTCATTCATATGGCACCCGTTGCCCCAGGTCTTTCAGACGACCCGCGATGCAAGTCACAGCCTGGACGGCCTACTGTTCAGGGCCCATCAACTTCGGAAGAACGGCAGCGCGATAAACTACTCAGAGGATGCAGTCAATATCTTCGAGCTTCTTGCTACACAACAAGCTCTTCGGAAAGATCTAGAGGAGTGGCGTCATTATTTCGAGGCTTTCAAAGAGCATAGTCTGAGCCACTTATCAAACGGAGAAAGGCTTATATGTCAACGATTACCCATATACCACACCATTGCGCATATCATCACCAACACCTCTCTGAACCCAAGAGACGAGTTGATATTCGACCTTTATACGCAGCAATTTGCTTCGGTCGTGTCCCATTCACAACAGATCATCAACACAATCCAGCCTTCAGAGTTGCCAACCCCAGCAGCAGACACTCCTGATTCTCACGTTCCTCGACTCGACTGTCCTGCTGGCATCGGCCTCATCCCGCCCTTGTTCTATACAGCCATCAAATGTCGCGTTCCCAGGATCAGGAGGCAGGCAGTGGAGCTGATATTATTAGGACAGCGTCATGAAGGAATCTGGGATGCAGACCTAACAGCCCGTGTGGCTAGAGAAGTGATGACACTCGAGGAAAGGGGTGTACAAGACAGTACACAGGACGGAAAATGTGACTCTCCGGACTCTTCTTCGAGCATTTCAAGCATTCCAAGCATTCCAAGCCCGCCTAGAGTACATAAGTTATGGATAGAGACGCCCGGAGATCTGAAGGGGGACATCCAACTCAGCGTTCAGAGAATCAAGAATGGCGAAACGCAGGAGACATTGACAAGGAGATATCATCCGGTTAACGGGACCTGGACGTCATATCCTGTGCCACCTCGTGTTCCAGGAACAATAAAGCACGAAAGTGGGGAATAGAATCCTACAAACAAAGGGCACATGATTGTAGCCAAAAACAAAAATGTAAGATACCAACGATGCGTAGGGCTTGTGTTAGTATTTGTTGTTGTAGTTCCAGTCCAGAAAGAAATCCAGCAGATTTGAGCAGCTTTTGCTACAATATATTCTTATATAAATCCACTCCGATACCATCTCATCCCAAGTTAAGTGAATCAAGATATACAAGGGTTGGAATGGTAAATGTTTAATCTGTTTTCCTCGACACGTAATGTACAGCAAATTTTGTTCAACGAGCTCAGCTAACCATAAACAGAGGTCTCTTGTGGGGTTTTCAACCATTTACAAACAGATTGATTGCAGAAAAGGTAGGACAAGTTTATAGCCCTGCCCGGGATATCGCGTACTGCGCAGAGTCGTTCTCATCAACAGTCTCCGGCAAATTCAGAATGTGACCTCCAAAAAGCTGGGATACAGCCACGGCTCGATCTTGGGAAGTGACGAGCAGTTTGAAAACTTGCGGCCCATCTGCAAAGATTCTCACCATATGTAAAAGCCTTTCCATGATGAAGATGAGCTGAGACTGTAGTCCTCCTGTTTCGTATATCGCTGCCTCGTCGACGATACACAGCACCACAGTTCCCGATGGCAATTGCTTTATCAGCTCTTTGAGCAACATGCAGAGAACCTTTGGCTCAAACCTCCTCAGCTTCCTCCATTTTGAAACTGTCATGAAGGAGAGATTAACCTTGGCTCCTTTTTCTGTCGCTTGGTGGAGCAGCTGACCGATCAGACTCGCAATGAGGCCAACTGCTGACGAACGCCACGCCTCAGTAGAGCCGCACGAATTGTTAGGCCGGTGCTCGCCGCAGAACAAAGCAATGACGAAGGAGTGTCCAATCTCTGATCCCGCAGCCCGAGACATGCGCGTGAGCTCGGCCATCGCCAAGCTGAGCGGAGATATACAATTGACAGCTGCAAGGTCATCCCTGCCGTTTACTAGCAGGCAAATCGAGAATTCGGACTGTATCATAAAAGACCTGAAGTCGCGATGTTGAAAAAGAGCGGCAGCCTTGGACTTTCCCCTCTCTTCCAACCTGTGACCATATCGGAGACAAGAGGCGACGTCCCGTTGGACGCTATCCTCGTCGTACTTAAGAATCTGATAGAGTTTCGACCTCGTAACCTCTACTTCCATTTTTTCGTCGGCCATCTTTTCTTCGATTTGTTTTCGAACCTCCTGCGGCATAAGATAACGCAATTGCAGGCTAGGTTCGGCGTCCTCGACCAATACCATGTAGTCCACATTCGCCATGTCGTAGCCTGCGATTCTCGGTGAAGGAGACCTATGCTCTGGTGCTAGACGTTCTATAATGTAGTCAGCAGTGGGCCCTTGATAGACGAAAACTTGATTCCGTATACCTGAGCGATTTGACCGGAAAAGTGGACTGGCCTCAAGCATTTGAAGGAGAAGTTTTTGAACGGTTTCATTATTCTCCTTAATACTAGCCAGGATACGCGAATTTTCGTGAGTTTCTCTTGCATGGCAAATTTGCGCTTCTTCCTTGAATGCTTGAGCTTGCTTTCTGACGTTGTCAACGCTGGTTTGCAAATCGTTTTTGTATGTGCTTTGCTTTATGGTGACCTGGAGGAACTTATCCGTTGTGCTCTTGGGGTCAGAGAACGGAACTAAGGGTTTTTGGCTCACAGAAACCTACTCATCTTGCTGTCTGCAAAAAACTGCATGACATGACTGAGCGCGACTAGAACTACTCTGAATAGCTCAAAGCTTCGACGATCGAGTGAGTGGCCACCCATCTCTCTGTATAAGGCAAACGTTTATCTTGCATTCTCCATGATGCCTGGTATATCGGCAAGGAACTGGAATATTAATTCTCCAGTACTGCTGTACTGGGTGGCAGCCTTTTCATCTTGTGAGTAATCCTAATTATTGATCAATCATATGGTGTTTACTTACCCCTATCGCCAGTTTGAAGACGCCGCAGATACCTCAAAAGAATTGAACGTGAGCATATGCAACTTACAGAAAATGAAGTTGAAGCCGATGGTTGATATAAGGACCAACATACCTAGATCCATAGTCACCCATCGGCAAAAGTCCAAGCCAGGTTTCGAGGCCGCCACTGTACTTGCCTATCTTGTCGATGAAAACCATTGTCTTGTTCTCTTTGTCCGGGCTGCCTTTCCACCACTCTGCTGTTGTATTGACTTCACTCAGAACCTCACCCCAGCTACATTGTCTCAGATCACTTTCCGCAATGGGCTGCATGTGACGCCCCCCGTTTCTCTTCTTCGACAACTTCTCCTGTACCTGCAATATCAGGTCGAAGAGGCGATCTTTTTCATCGTCAACTTCCTTCCACATCAACGCGCTTATGGAAATGCCGGTTCGGTAAGCCCATGATTCGTTTCAAGCATGTAATATTCATACCTCGCTTGTTCACGCGCCAAAGCCTCTTTCAAGCTAACCAGTTCGCCATTTTGCTCGCTGAAAAGAGGTCGCTCTTTCCCAGGCATGGTGACGCAATTCTCCATGAAAACCACAGCTTCGTTGACCGGATGTCTGTTTCTAGAGGCCAGAAAACGATCCCTATCGTCCACTTTTGTACCGTTGTAGGCCATAATTGAAGTCGCTGCTGGGAATGCTGGATCATTTTACTGACCATTCAAGTCAGAAGCACCATGATTTCACGTCTAAACTGATCTCATATCATCACAAAAAGTATGTGGTATTATTATGAAAGGAGTATCCGGCGAAGTTCCAAACCCGTGGGGGCAGTGAAAGAATAAGCTAACCAACTAGGGGGTTGACATTCTGCCTGCTGACCACCAATGCACGCAGATTCTAATTAGTATATATTTATATCTTTTATAATATAGCTACGGTTATATATATCAGGTTATATTATATATAAGCTTTATACCTGAGTAATACTAGCTATAGCCGCTAATAAAGACCTTTTAGCCTAAGTAGATAATAACGCCTTAGTATTAATAGGTATTACCTTACTAATACTACTAGACTTACTAATAGAAAAATAAAAAATCTAGTTACGTAACGCCTCTATATAGACCTACCGGCTTTATTTTACTTATTACTTTACTTTACTAGGTTTCTACTCCGAAAAATATTTCCTAATGAATTATTTTAAGTAGGAAAATAAAAAAAATAACTTATAGGGAAAATTATAGGAATTTTACCTACTGTAGATAATAGGCGCTACTAAAAGGGGGGGTAATATTACAGCGTGGTTTAAAGCCAGCCCTAGGAGGTAGAGCATAGGCCCTATAGCTGTAGATAGATAGACCTACTGGAGGTAGCAGGAGGCCACAGGTCACGTGACTAGCAAAACCTCTGCTTAACCCATAAAGCCAGCCTAGCTGCTTTCTGGCCCATTCTCGTATTTCTCTCTTCTTCACCTTGAAGTCTTCGTTGATAGGTCAATACAGCTGTGTGATAACCAGCCCAGATTCACTGCGTGACACCTTTATACTACTAACGATTTCGGCTTTACTTACCTTACTTTCTTATGCCTTACCCTTAGTAGATACTTTTCACCCTAGCTCAGCCTCGCTCACCAGGTGCCTCACCCTTAAAGCAACGCTACTAGGTAAGCCTCGAGAGCTTTGAACGCAGGATCCGTACAATAACCCGCCATTCCCCGCCGCACGCTCCCGCTGGTAGCCTAGAGGTGAACCGTGAACGACATGAAAATTTCTCTGACAAGGGGTTCGACCTAGCCCCGGAAAAGATCTAGTCGACGTCGCGTAGTCCAATAGTATGGCTCTGGAGACCGACCGAGGCTTCCCCCTAGTGGATCTTCATTTAGTGTTCCCTGTCCATCCGCTGGGATGATGAATCTCGTCTGTGCCGAGTGCGAGACCCCGAAACGAACCAACTGGACATCCAACATGAACCGTTAAGGTCTCTTCTTTCCGTACTGTAAATATTATCGGGGTTCCCCGACTCGTTTATCGGGACACAGCCCTTGCGGGCTCTGCTCCCTCTCCCTGTTGTAGAAATCACAGCTTGCCGAGGTACTGGCAGCAGTTCCCAAACATGATGCAGACAGCTCTATTTCCTGTTTTCGTCCGTACAATGATTTATTGAACCGTGGAGGAATCCCTGGTGTTCAAAGAAAACTGTCATTAACCCATCACCAACCAATAGCTATGTAGTACGTGCAGTGTTTGCTGTTGGGTCCTGGACCTGGTACTGTACCCCATTACTGGTGAGCGGAGCGCCGGAGAGCTCTGCAGATCGGGGGAAGGGACTGATTGTAACATCCTAGTCAGGACAGAGACGCGAATGCAACGACGCCATTTCCCGTGTTGGTTCTCCTGTTGGGAGCACCAGAGTTCAATAACAATTTCTCCCTTCGCTAGGTACTTTAGTCTCCCGTTAGTTCGCAAACCTTAAACATTCCACAAGCATATCCGTGACGGCACACTTCCCCTTTCTTACTTATTTGACTTTCCCTCTCCCCTCTTTCCCCATCCTGCGTAACCACTAGCGCAATGCTTGACGTAGTTATCATTGGGGCTGGTCTCGCCGGCCTTTCAGCCAGCATCTCCCTCCGCCGCGCGGGCCACAAGGTGCGCATCTATGAGGGATCCTCCTTCGAGCACGAGATCGGTGCCGCCCTTAATATCACCCCGAACACGGCAAGGTTCCTCACACGATGGGGTCTCGATCCAGTGGCGTCCGACTTCGTCAAGGCCGGCACTATTTACGACCAGAACGCCGTGACGATGGAGATCTTAGGGACTGATTCTCTTGCTGACAATGAAGATTACTATAACGCCAATCTGTGGTACGCTCATCGTGTGGATCTCCATGAAACCCTCAGGAAGATGGCGACCGGTTCCGCGGGCCCGGGTGTCCCCGTGGTCATTCATCTCAACTCGCCAGCTGCTAGATACGTGAGGGCCGTCCTTTGCAAACACGACTACTCTTGCTCTGGCTAATAGACAGCAGGAACCCGACTTGCCAGCTGTATACCTGGAAAATGGCGAGGAGATTCGCGCCGACTTGATCGTGGGCGCAGATGGCATACGATCCACAGCACGCAAGGTAGTCTTCGGCCACGAGAACACACCCGTGCCGCCCAAGCACCACAATATGTGTTATCGGTTCCTGATTCCCGCCGAAGTGCTTGAAGCAGACCCTGAGACCAAGTTCTGGAACGAGAACGTAGATGGTCTTATCCGTGTGATGACCGACGAGAACTCAGACAGAAGGCTGATAGCGTACACATGTCGCAAGTAAGTGCCGGGAACCACACTAGAAGCAACAATCAGCTGATGGGATAGCAACACGATCCATAACTTTATGGGCTTGACCTGTGAAAATGACATCGATCCAGCTGCTCGCGAAGGTTCGTCGTCCCTTGTAGCCAGCTGACTCGATACGTCTCACTGATGTTGCGATTTTAGACTTCCAAGTAGGGTTCGATAAAGCGCAGCTTGTGGAGAAGTTCTCTGGCCTTCACCCAAGTCTGATGGCGGTAATCAAGTACGCATACCCGTAGCATCTTGGGACAACTACCTTTATCTGATACTCGTCACAGCAAAGCGACCGATGTCCGGCGATGGCCGTTATTGTATCACCCTCCAGCACCAACATGGCACAAGGGCAAAATGGTCTTGGCTGGCGACGCCGTCCATCCAGTGTTGCCTCGTAAGTAGTACATCAGCGATTCACCTGCCGTCGGGGCAGGAGATCATGGCCGGGTTTCCACTGACTTCTATCATATAGAACAGGGCCAAGGTGGTGCCATGGCTCTTGAAGACGGACTCGCGTTGGGCATAGTGATGGCTGCTGCTACCGATGCCGCGGACGTGGAAAAATTGCTGGGGATGTACGAAAAAATTCGCAGAAGTCGCGTCAGTATGATCCAGGTGCTCAGCAACGTCGGAAAAGATGGGGCATATTACGATGAAAAAGAGCTTTTGGAGTTCATGCCCAAAGAGCAGATCCCCAGTACGACGCGTTCGAGCCCTCGCCAAAGACCCCTTCGGCTAACATATTAGCAGAAACACTCAAAGAATTTTACACCTACGACTTCGAATATGATGTCGCGGATGAAGCTATCAAGACGATGGAAGAGTTTGACCCATCGTTTCATGTTCCTCATGACTTCTTCGAGGATGACTCCTTCAACATGAGTCTCATCAGCGGAGAGCTGTCTAAGATGTGCGGGTTCATTACAGTCGAGACGTGTATCAGCGTCGAGACTGAGGAGACAACAACGTGATCCTATTGTATCATCTGGAGTAAGGTGTAAGGCCAGCATTAATGCAGAATAGAAAGCATCCACACCATGTCACATCGCGTGGTGTCTGGAAAACATAGAAACAGCACGTACATAATCATTCATAATGGAATCCAGCGTCAATTTGAAATTGTTGGAAGATGGTTTGGGGCAAAGGTACATTTGGTTGATCTTATTTGTGACCATCATCAGGATACGATGCAAGGGCTCGATTTTTCAAAAATGCTTCGTTATCTGGATACTAAACGAGGACCTTATCGAACTTCAGTGTTTTTTGCCTACCTCTTCGGTCTATCTTCAGCACGCCCAGCACAACTTGAAACACGGGACCAGGTTCAAACATCAAGAAGCTACAGAGTTGATGATATTGAACACTCATCCGCGCCAAGCACAATAAGAACCATTGTACTAGGTTGGTGATCTGTGCAAACTTCAAAGAATGGAGACATTGAAAAACAGTGAGTGGCTTCCTTATCAGTTGAGGAAGTTCTCGAGCGAGCGTCACTACTTTCAACCAATGTCTAACAAGGATTGCAGGAAAAGTTGACAGAGCTGCGCCATTGAAATCCCAGTGTTCTAATTCCCCTTCAGCCTCACATCATACGACTTGTCACTTGTGCTCATGCCAATCAAGTCCTCATGCCCTTATTGTCGATGGAGTGGGCCACAGAGCTGACAACCTCGACAGTTTCGCTACCGTGGTTGGTGTCCTTCTGGCTCTTCTTTTCGATCTGTTGAATGTTGAGCGAGGCAATGTTGGCAACTGGGCCATCGATAACCTTGACAAGCTCCTCCAAGGTCGGTCCCTTTGTCTCAACGTATTTAAAGAACACGAAACAAAGCTCCAAGAAGATCCAGCACTGTTTTGTATTGTTAGCTTCGGGGATGGAAGAGGTTTCTCATTATGACATACGGTGTAGATGAGGTAAAGCTTCCACGTCTCTCCCTCGAAGAACTTTAGGGCCACGGGGTTGGCGTAATTGTTGAGTGTAAGCGCTGACTGGATAACAATGTTCAGAATCATGAGACCCTTAGCTCGCAACTGGTAGGGGAGAATCTCCACTGCATATCCAATCAAGAGACCGGACCACGCAATGGCATATGCAACGTTGAAGACCCAGATGAAGAATATCATGGCATGGTTCGCGCCTGGAGATCCGTACTCTTCGTAGAGCGCGCAGGTCAAAGTCCAGAAGATGAAAGTGCCAAACATGCCCCCGGTTGAAGTGAGGAAAATGGGACGGCGACCGAACTTGTCAACCATAAGAGCGAAAGTGATCGAAACGATGAGTGATACCATTGAAGAACCAGCAGAGAGCTATCCGGGAACACTACCGTCAGTGAGAAGAACGTGGTTAGTTCCCAGGTGTAGAACACTCACGCCAAGCTTGGCCGTAGAGTTTGTGATTCCTGCATTGTCGTACAAGATGTTGGTGTAGTTGGATATGATAGCATTTCCGGACCACTGAGAAAAGATTCCCAAAGATATCAAGATCATCAGTCTATAGCGGTTGCCGGGGCTTCTGAAAAAGTCGAGATAGCTGCTATGCTCGTTGGCTAACCGCTCTAGTCTGATCGTGTCTCTGATTTCGCGGTACTCGAACTTGACGGTAAGATGTTCAGCATTTCCGTTGGCGTGATACTTGGCGAGAATTGCCAGCGCCTCATCGGGTCTGTCATTTGCGATCAGGTACCTTGGCGACTCGGGCACCCCTAGTGTGTACAAATTGAATCATAATGCCCAGTACGACCAGCCTTTTGGAGGTTACTCACAGTAAATCCCAACAATTTGAACGACTGAGGGAACGGCCTGTGGGATAGCAGGAATCCGCCAAGAATATTGGTTGTTCATAAAGTCGGTGCCAAAGCAAACCCATGCAACAGCTTCAATCACAATGAGCACATTAACAAGGCATGACATTCATTAGTTTTTCTAGATCAACTCACTCAGAGATCCTACATTCCAAAGGCAGTTGTAAACCTATTTGATACCGGGTATGTTAGATAATTTACCACCCTTGATGAAGTCTTGATCATTTGAGTCCTGATTTTGGTATCGGTTTTGATAATGATTGATGCTAGTTATTGGTGACGGAATATCGGTAATGTATGAGACGTATAATAATCTGAGTATACAAATTTAGAATCTCTAAAGCAGAAAGATACGTACAGTAGTGAGCCTGGCACGATGCTGAGGGTGACAAATCTCGGTGAGCAGCATAGGGGAAGCCATCTGAGAAAACGAGTTACCGAAACCTAGCAGCACACGACCGCCCATGAATCCTATAGTTGAGATGTCAGTCGCCTCAGCTGCAAGCTTCGTGGAATAAGTTCAGAACTCACCACCCATGTTCTGGCAACATCCCTGGAGCAAAGCACCTGCAATGGTGATCACGCCTCCAATCACGATAGGGAGCCTTCGACCAAAGTGGTCGGTAAAGTAAGGCCTGTAGGTCAAGAAATAAGCACATTTACCGACTCATGATTATGGAAGACCTTACACAATGGGTATAGAGCCAAGACTGCCAATCTGATAGAGTGCAGCCAGAAGTCCCAGGAGGTGGTCAGTAGGGTGGTCGAAGTAATCCTTCCACGAGTCGAAGTTCTGCACCGAATTGAAGAACATGCCATCGTAGCCAGTGCTGGCGGATCCAACACAAAGAATGAAGGCATGCCAATAAAGCTTCCGAAGTCCAGGGTCCTGGTACCAAGTAACATGCTCGAAGTCAGGAGTTTTCTCCTGGGCATGGACGGTCGCCTCTTGATTGGGCTTCGAGCCTTTGAGCTTCAAGAACACCATGACTCCCAAGAGTGAAAAGGGTTAAATTATTCAACGTTGAAATATGATCTTCGAAGTCATCCAGAAGCAACACACCGATCGCAGGTTGCGGACACATAAACTCTGGAGACCAACACTCCGCTCTAACGCCCCGATCTGGAGATCCCCAGTTCTTATACCTGGGGGGGAATCCGGTGCGGCAATCCAACCCCGCATTCTCGGGTGACTTTACTGTCTTCTGTTCCTTTGTCATTAATTCGCAGTCACATGTAGAACGCCCTGAGTCCTGTGTTCGAAGAGGCAAACAATACTACCCGCTAGTATCAGGTTATTAATGTTGGCTGATAGATGCAATCTAATTTGAGATTCCAAGCCGGTCCAAGTCCTGCCATGAAAGCATCCAAGAACCACCCCGGACGAAGCTAGAGACGCAAGCTCTTGAGCAACCATACAAAGACGTTCTTTGAGTGACAAGGCTGGCAACCGTCAAATCATAGCTAGTGAAGGATTTAGCCGGGCGTGGTCTTGGACTGTGGAGTGCCATGAGGCCAAGGCTGAGCTCTCTAACTTCTCGTTGGGGCACCGAGACTATGCCCAGACTGCCAAGTAGTTCACGTGGACCTAGGCCGCGACACCGACTGGTGACCCGAACAGACAGCATAAGAACACAATGGTACATCGACCATCATATATGTGTTGTTACATGTAGTCAGGTGATATACAAACAAAGAACCGACAACTCCAGTATTAGCCTGAACTTCTCAAACAGCCAGTTTCCACTTCAATGGATTCCCGTAAATGTCTTCTCTGGGAGGTTTGTTTCAAACAGACACCCAACTTAGCGGCTCACTTTCACGCGAATCGTGTCCGAACTGAGAGTCAATCAATACTGCCTCCCTTCAGAGGTACTGCATCAAAGTGCATAGGCCAAATACTTTGCAGTCCTAACTCCAATTGAACCTCTCATTAAGCCGATGAATCATGGAGAGCATACATGTATCATTATCTCAGTTCGACTCAGAATGGACGTCTCCCCTCCACTTTTTGAACTGGCGAGCTGGCAGTCTCAGGTCAAACATGTGGTCAATCTCCATCACACTCCTTCCCTTCATCTCAGGCAAAAAGAACCAGCAGAGCGCTACTCCCAGGGCACACAGAGCTACATAAATGAAACCCGTCTTGGCACCCAGATGGGCAGCGTCGGGGTTGTAGGCGTAAGGAAGGATGATGCTTATCACCACTGAAGAACCTTGCTGGGCTACACCGCCGATTCCCTGCGTCTTGGCTCGTAACCTCAAGGAACTCGTCTCACCCATGATGGCGTACGATGCTGGCCACACGCTCATGCCGCAGACAACGATGATGAGGATGCATGCTCCGGCCGTGAAGTAGGCGACCGCCGGGCCTTGCCAGATGCCGGAAACACCGACAGCCACCCAGAGCACGGTTGATATTGACAAGGATATCAGGGTCACCTTTCTCCGGCCGACGCGGGACAGAACCCACAAACCAAGCCCGTTGGCAATAGTACCAGCCACGATACCACCGATGAGAATCATGAGACTGATGCGGGACTTCATGCCGATGGTCTGCAGAAAATAACTTGACTTGGAGATGAGGTCGAGACCGAACAATGCCGGAAAGATGTTGGCCATGACGACAATCATTGTTCTCCGGAGGTTGGTGCCCTTGAAGCAAGTGAAATAGCTGGCCCCGGCAGTTATCTCCTTCTCCTCGATGATGCTGGCGCGAAGTCTCCGCAGAACTTTCATCGCGTCGACGCGAGGCGCATACAGTTTTTCCGATGCCTTGGCCGCCTTGTCGGGGTCACCGCGCTCTTCGAGATACGCGGGGCTTTCGGGGATGATGAGGGACAGGATGAAAGGGGCGACAGCCAGGACCCACTGAGAGCCGAAGGAGGCGAGGTAGCCGGCTTTGGTCGGCACGTCGTTGACGAGGAACACCACGATGGAGCCGAGAAGCTGGCCGATGAGGTTACCCGTCGGGATCAGTCCCATTGCGGAGCCGCGCAGAGCAGTCGGCGCCGTTTCGGAGATGTAGGTCATGGCGGTGACCTTGAGGATGCCTATGGATAGGCCTTGAACAGTCTTGCCCACGAAGAACATGGCGCGCTTCGAGTTCATGTCCGCCGGGAGGTACGAGAAGAAGATGCCGCTGACGCCGAGGGCGCAGATCATTGCGCCGGCCCGCAGACTCCATATGCGCCCAACACGGTCCTGGAACCAGCCCGCAAAAACGGACCCGAAGGCCATGCCTAGCGGGATGGATGCGGACCACAGCGAAACCCAAAGTGACGGGATGATTAGCTTGCCCTCGTACACCTCTCCGTAGTCTCTCTGGAACGGCTCGACGGCGACGATGGAGCCAACGATCACCAAGGCGTAGCCCCAGCCAATGATGACGATGGTCAGGGACAGACAGTAAGCCACAATCTTCGGGTACAGCCGGATGGCTTGGCCTAGCGGCAGGTCATCCTCATTGGCATCATGGCTGACAGACTCGCTGCTTGTTGGCTTGAGTAGGACAGCCATCGGTTCGATTCGCTCTCTTATGGATTCCGATAGCCGTGGAGTCAGGATCCGATCGTGTCCTGTACTCAAAGCCTGCGAAATATGATGGTATTCAGCGAGTTCGATGTTGTCGGTCGCAATCGAGCCCCTGTCGGCAGGGCTCTTTTCGACACGAAAAGGGGCTCCTCGTTCGCCTAAATACGGATTGAACAAAAATGTTTACCAGGGTATGATAGAATCGGGAATAGCTCGACGCGGGTAAAATGAAACGCCCTCTTTTTCCCCTCAGCAGTTTGTGGCTATTGAGCCTATTGGTTGGGTTGGCAGAACCGTGAAAGAGCTCTGATTGTCGTCCAGATAAGAATATTCATTTTCAACCCCTGGAGAGATAGGGTGCTTCTTAAGCATCCCAATATTTGTACCAAGGCGCTCAATATCCAGGCGGTCCTCCGCCTTGAGGTCGTACGTACACAACATTAGTGAACGCCCATTTCTCCCAGATGCTATTAACATCAATGCAAACATTCATCGACCGAATTCAAGGTGGTTTTGGCTGAGATGTCGAGGCGCAGCACGTACGTATTCTTTGACGCAACTTATCTTCCGATATGAACGACAAATCACCAGCGAGCCTATCTGACCTTTGTTTGCCGTAGGAGATGTTTCGCAAACGCGTCGTAAGCTGCATATGCTTGTCCATCTACGCTATTTCGCTGAGATGTTTGTTGTCGGTTCCCTATGGTGGAAGAGCACGCATAGCGTAGTTTAGTTAATGCCTCTTCCGTTGCCGCCGTTCCATCTCTCTTACGGCTGATCGCGGAGATAAGCATCTGCGGGGAACGGAAACGGGATGGGGGAACGGACTTATGGGCCTGAGATCAATCTCAACGGTCGATTTTGACCGCTCCTACGGCTCACGGTGCATACCACTCCAATTGGAAGCTCACCGTGGCGTTTCCTACGGACACGGACACGGACTCTCGGTCTAAGCTGCATATCCTTCAATCATACGGATAGTTTCCGAACGTTGTCTCAACCGCTGCGTCTTAAAGGACTGTTACACCAGAACCATGAGTGAATACACATTGTACAGAGTCGCTGAAGGTCATTGAAGACAGTTATTCCCCAGCAATACTTACGGAGGCCAACAAAATCACCGGTCGAAGAAAGCCTGGAGAGATGCGGATGGATTTTACCGCTTTATGCACAACACCCCTTTCTATTTGACACAGTTTGGTAGTTGGTCCAGATCAACCGCTAGTAAAACATAAACAACCTCTTGTCTCCAGCCACAGTTAGACGTCGCCATAATAAGCACAAGACTACGGGTTGTATTGTGGCAAGAATACATTCAATTCAAAGAAGGCTCTGCCAAGCACGATCATTTCTAAATTACAACAATGGGATCAAGGCCAGTTTGTCACATCGTGACCCCAGTTGGCTGCATGGGTTATGGGTTCGACGAGAACCTCGTGGCCCAAGAGTTAACACAGCTCGCCCCCAGCAAAATCCCAACCGCCATCATCCTCGACGCAGGCTCAACCGACAGTGGCCCCGAAAAGTTGGCGCTTGGAACCACTACTTGCCCGCGCTCGGCCTATGTCAAGGATCTTACCAAGCTGTTGAGACTGGTGCACAACTTTCGAGTGCCGTTGATCTTTAGCTCTGCTGGAGGGGACGGCGCCGATGAGCATGTAAAGTTAATGGGGGAGATAATCGAAGAAATCTCGGCCAAAGAGACAAACCAGTGAGTTCTGCTCTCAATTTACGTACCAGTCACTTACCAGCATAGGCACTACTTATTCAAGACCATTTCCCTTTTCTCGGGCATCGATAAGGCCACAATCCTCGAACGTCTCAACGCGGGTCGCATCAGCGGGTGCGGAGCGTGTGTTCCAGAATTGACTGCGAAAGACGTAACCGAATCCCCTCGAGTTGTTGCTCAGATTGGGCCGGAACCCTTCATCGACGCTATGGAGGCCACGCCGGACTTCAATGTGCTCATTGGCGGCCGAGCATATGACCCTGCCCCTTATGTCGCTTTCTCGATGTACCAGCTCAGATTGCAGCACCCAAACCTCAGCCCAGAGCAACTAGAATTGTGCCACGGGGGATTCCTGCATATGGGCAAGATCATGGAATGTGGCGGGCAGTGCTCGACGCCTAAGTCCCATGGAGCGGTTGCCACGGTATACGTAGATGGGACTTTTGATGTAAGACCAATCGCCCCCGATTCGCGTTGCACACCTTTATCTGTTGCAGCGCATTCGCTATACGAGAACACGCGGCCCGACGTCCTGGGAGGTCCCGGTGGTGCGCTTCATTTGGACCAGGCCCACTACAGACAGCTCGAAGACGAACGGACAGTTCGTGTCCACGGAGGGAGGTTCGTTTCCTCGTCTTCTCACGGCCAGCCGTATCAGCTCAAGTTGGAGGCCGCGCGAGTTCTGGGTTACCGATCCATCGCCATGGGCAGTGTGCGGGATCGTAAGTTCACACCCTGCCCTTACTTGTCGCGTGGAATCTAGGCGTCTTTATGTGGTTAACGGATGCTCATGGTATAGACATTCTTGTCCAGCAGCTGGACAACTTCCTCGTCTCTGTCAAAGCGTATGTCAAACAACAGCATCCGGGTATAGCCGGAGACTGGGACCTCGGGTTCCACGTTTACGGCAGGGGACAAAGCACACCCGTAGGCCCCGGAGAGGTGTTCCTCGTCGTGGAAGCTGTTGCGCCAACCCAACAACTCGCAACGGGCCTTGTATCTACCGCAAGGATCGCCTTGATCGTAAGTATCACAGTCCAAATGAAGCTCATCGGGGTCGCTAACAAGCATGGTAGCATGGACCCTACCCAGGTCAAAAAGCGACTTCGGGCAACTTTGCCTTCGGCCTTGCCGGGAAGATGGAGATCGAGACGGGGCCTTGTGCCCAGTTCTCCGTCTACCACCTTATGGACCTAGAACAGGGCGAAGAACGACTTTCCTCTCCTTTTAAAGGTGAGACAGGAACACGCCTCGTTCGTGCTAGCGTCTCCGTCATCGGAAAAGGGGAAAAGGCTCTGATCCCCAGTGACTCACCCGAGGATAAGAAAACTGCCGAGTCTAAGCAATCGGCTCACCGTAGTAAGCCAGCCACCCTGTCTACGAGTGTAGACGGCCAGGGCGTTCTTAGTCGTCGGCCAGAGACATTGTCTGACATCTCGCGCGTTCTCCGATCTAAAAATGCGGGTCCCTACGAAATCACCATGGATATTATGTTTGAGTCTGAATCCGTTTTCGACGCAGTCAAGGCGTCCAGTGTCTTATCTGCGGAGCACGTGGCTGGTGCTTTGGGAATTGACCTAGAGGACATTGTTTGGTCAGGCTTTTTTGCCCCTGCGTTGGCATTCAAGGTAACGATACCACGCTTCAGGGGAGGGAAGAAGGCTTCTGCGGGGAGCTTCATGGAGAGCGATATTCATGGGTCGCAGCAGCATCTGGGACTTTCGATGATGAAGTTGCCTCCCGGACTTTTGTCGTAACTGGGGAATATTTTTATGGTCTTTTAGAGTCACGCAAGTTGAATCCGCAAAGATAGAAGCGGAAGCTCTAACAGATTATTACGCAGTGCCTGGAAGCCAAGTAGGACATACTAATTTAGGTACACGCATGTGAATTCCAATATTTTACATTGTCATCCAGCACGGGAAGAATAAGCTGCTGGACATGATCATGAGACATGAGATTGTCGACAATTTTTCAGCGTTACATCCTGGCCAGTGGGGGTTTATTATCTATTCGTTACAGACATTCCAGTACTATGTGGTCTTTTGCGGTCCAAAGCCCCCAGATAGAGTCGGTCAATGATTCATTCACCGTCTAAACAGGGACCTGGTGGTAAACTCTGCCGAACGCCTAATTCCAAGTTCATAAACCTGGGGTACATGATTTGCGGAAAAATGACGCAACAGCTGGGATATGTGCGGCTTTGTCCCTGTCGATCTTCAACTCCAGCCGCCACATCAGATGACTCGGCCTGAAACAGCAGTGACGTTTCCGCGGTCAAGGCGGCGTAGCATTTCTTGCACCCGGACACGCCATTTACAGTTGTCAAAACCACCTGGATGAGAGAGATCTTGGAGAGGTCTTTCGTCAGAGACACTACGGATACTGTAAGCTTACCGAAGCCCAAAGCCACAATGTCCAACATAACCATCTGCGATGTTGATACGCCGGACCCCTGGGTCGTGGCGAGCAACGGCAAGTTTTACTTCACCTTCACCCTAGACAACCGCATCGAGATCTGGGTCTCGCACACTCTCGAGAACTTCCACCACTGCCACAAGAGCGTCGTCTGGCAACCCGCGCCCGGCACCCCGTGGTCCGTAAACATCTGGGCGCCGGAGCTGCACTACCTGAACGGCCGGTGGTACATCTACACTTGCGGCGCCCCGCCCGGCGTCGGAAACCCTGGCCACCGGACCACGGTGCTCCGATCCTCGTCGCAGGATCCGATGGACGCCGGAGCGTGGGAGTTCCTCGGCCCGCTCAAGGGCATGCCGGACCAGTGGTCCATCGACGCGACCGTCTTCAGCCCCAACGGACACGACTTGTACTGCTGCTGGTCCGGGTGGCCGCTGGGCGACTCGTCCGACACGCAGCAGGACTTGTTCCTGATCAAGCTGCGCGCGCCGGAGGAGGCCATCCCCGAGACGCTGGTCTGCATCTCGCGGGCCGAGCTACCGTGGGAGCGTCCGGACGAGGGCCGCCGCGGGGTGAACGAGGGGCCCACGTGGGTGAACATCCCCGGCGTATTCAGCGGTATTGTGTACTCAGCCGACGGCAGCTGGACGAGCCATTACAAGCTCGGGCTGCTGCCGCTCATAGGGCCGGATCCCCTTAACCCGGCGTGCTGGACGAAGAGATCGAGGCCGCTGCTGGTCAGCCATAAGCGGTGCGGGGGTCCGTACGGCCCAGGCCATGCCAGTTTTCTGCCGAACCCGCACGACAGAAACCGGGTGTACTGCATCTACCATGCGACGGCCAACTACGGTGAGGGATGGGCGAACAGGAAGGCGAGAGTGATTGATATGGGGCCGGAATGCTTTGGGCCTCATGCGCACTCGCTGTGTTGCGCGCTGGATCGACACGTGCCGAAACACGGCCATGATAGGCCACGAAAGTCGTCGTGCATCGTGTCATGAGATATGTGGCTCTTTGTTGGAAGATTGTCCATACCTGAGCTTTGAGATAAGAATGTCGGAGAGTTTGCGCGTTTTCTAATCACTGTTGCCCTGGGATCAACTACAAGGTCCAACTTTTCTCTCTGGGCTAGCCGCTTAGAAATCGACATCCGGATAATATCAACACCCGTCGACAATTTCAACAAAGAAGAGTTAGAATCTTTCAATTGCTTTGCGAAGGCATGCGCGTGAAGAGTTGATAGCCGAAAATGATGCGTAGTTCAGCAACAAAGGTTCTACAAAGACAGCAGGATAGGGTAAGGTTATCGCCTCATCTATATGAAAATCAACACGACTCAATGTTTTGATAATCCCAAAGGAGACTGATAACAGTATACAACCAGATCAATCTTTAGCTTTCTGCTTATAGACTAAGAACAAAACCAATTCCCGAACTTGAAATGCAAAGTATAAGACGGGGAAGAAAAGCAGGCCACAGCTGACCAACACAATAGAGAAAGTGCAGAATGAAGACATCGTAGACCTGGATAAGCTGTCCGGGTCAGCCGTCAGGGTAGTCTGCATAGCGGCCAACAATACCGTGACGGCACAAAAGACGAAGAGGTATGGCGCCAGAAACTGGGAGAAATAGTCGAGATATTGGTGGTTGGTTTCAAGATAGTCCCATCCGCGCAGGAATAGCTTTGAGTAGAAGTTAAGTAGCGTAAGCCACAACTCGCCGTAGTGTTACCGTGGAGCAACGCAGTCGTCCTTGATTTCAGCAATGTTACACATGAAGCGGCACCAGTTCTCCTATTTAACCTCGGCAGGAACCAAGCTGGTTTCCTGGCAATATTGAAGTCTGTCTCGTGTACCACCAAGCTTGCATATGTTCTTAGAAAGCCGGATGCAGCTGATCGTCGATGACAGCCCGGCCCCAAAAATATATCGAAGAAGCTGAAGTTGAGAAGGCAACTTGGGACTGGCTTAATGAGAATGCGTTCGTAGTACCAAACGAGGTGCAAATCTGGCCGCTCGGTAATGACGATCTTGCGACCTTTGATGGCTTGGTGATGCAGGGGACTAATATTGCTTCTCTTGGAAACCAAAAACAGCATGAAATAAAGCTCGTTGAGCCTTTCTACCAAAAGTTCCCTGCGAAGAAACCTATTGACATCTGGGACATCGCTCATCAGGAGGCAAGGCTGGCCAAGTACGGTATGCTTTGCGGTTCCGGGCCACAGCTCGTCTTGCAAAGCAAAAGGAACACGTTCAGAACCCATTGCCACTTTGAAGTGTACAGACCCTTCCGTATTTGGTAAAGTCAAAGCAGAAAACACATCAGTTTTCGTCAAAAAAGTACATACATAGTGAGAAAATAATAGTCTACAAATAAGCAGGCAAGTGGAGGTCACGCGGATGAAGACCCAACTGCTGACCCGAGCCAGTCTCAGCATGACCCCAATCCTACTTCAGACTAGCGCAAGCACGATACGGACATTTCAACTACAGGGGCAATTTTCAGCTTGTTACAGCAGATGGAGAGATGGAAGACGTGATTTGCCTGCGATAAGACAAGGCCAACCAATTGCGTTAATGTCAGACTTGGCTGTTGACCAGTCATAAAAACATATGCGGATGACTGCGGGGTTCTGCCACTCCGTCCTGATATCTTAGACCTCGCAAGACTGTTCTCATGTGCGAAGATAAGCATACGAGGTGGCGCAGACTTGATACCTAACTTCCTTCCAGCCCAATCTCCTCAGGGGATCTATGAACATCGGGCCCAAGAAACAGAACAGCGACAATACCAAAGCGGGAAGAGTCGGTGCAAAGACATTAAGCGTATGCTTTCACAATGCCGAAATGGCCAGAATCAGTCAGTAGTGCCGAACACCTAATGGGTGACTCAATCGCCCAAAGTCGGGATATGTTGCAGCTGAAATCAACTTGATTTCCACTGACAATGCTCGTCTCCAGCCTTCCGGATTCGGACCCCCTCTGTACGAAGGTGACGAACCTAACTTAGAGCAAGGCCCTGCACAGTGCGTTCGTATTAGTAATGACAAATATGTCTGGTTGCTGAGCCTAGCTATTCCTACAGCATCATTGTGGTTCATGGCATCGGGGCCCACAGAGACTTCACATGGAGTGAACAAGGCGTCAAATGGCTTAGTAGAGAAGACATGCTACCTAGCTGCTTCCCGAGAGCGCGTATTATGGCTTATGGATACGCGTCCGACTGGCTCGGTGTGCAGAGTATTGCAACTTGCCTCGTTGCCTTGGCTGACCGACTTCTCGAGCTACTGCATGATTTGAGAAAGGTGGGACTTGTTGGCATTTTCTCTAGGGCTGTAATTTGTCTGACGGGATTTTTTTCCTTCCTCAGCACTGTCCCGGGAGACAAATACTTTTTCATTATGCACTGCTTCGGAGGTATTGTAGTTGAAAAGACCATGCTAAAGGCTCTAGCACGGGACACCGAGATTGACAGACTTCTGATATCTGCTACCTCGGGTATTATCCTCTTAGAGACCCCTCACAGGGGCTCGTCATCGGCGGAACTTGCGCACATCGTCGCAGGCATTGCAGCGGCCTTCGACCGCGCGCACAGGTCTCCCATCTTGAACACGCTTAGCAATGAGACGCAGTTGCTGGAAGACACGGTCAGGAATTTCATAATGCAGGCACACCGCCTGCATCTCAAAATTTACTGTTTCTACGAAGAACGGGAGACTGATATCACCCAACTGACCCGACCTTTGTTGGGAAAGCTACTCCCGACCGTCACTAAAGTAATCAGTGTGTTTATTCTGAGAGACATAGACCCATGCGGACTTTCATAACCTCAAGACGACACTTGTCGAAAAAGACTCAGCCTGCATTCAGGGTTATGATGGCACAACCCTAACTCTGGATCGTTTCCGTTTAAACAAGTTCAGTGACCCGGCGGACGCGAACTATATCCTCGTGAGACGCGTGCTGGAGGGAATGAAAGTTGCAGCTTCAGATGGACATAAGAATACTGAGCATAAAAAATGCCCGCATGATGCTCGCTAACTAGCAATAAGCTGATCAGGAAGTGATGAAACGCATGGAGGAACTGTATGTTGTCGACCCAGAAGATCAACTTCGCAACATACACGAGCGGTGGAAAAAGCGATATACGAATCCAGAAAGATTGAAAGCCTGCGAAGACCGCTTTCACGATTGCCAGAGCGAGGAAAACCGCCGGGTACTTTGGCTTACCGGCGGCACCCGGGTCGAGCAGAGTATCTTTGTGTCTCGCATTGCAATGAAGCTCATGCATGGCCTTAGATCCTTTGACTTGCTTCTTCTGCGAGAACGGACCCGATACGCACTCGGGATTTGTGTTCCAAACTCTCATCTGGATGCTGGTCAAGACACACCGCCAACTCGGACGACATCTAAAGACTCTTGAGGTACCTGGAAGACGTTTTACAACCGATGTGCTGAATACTCGGCTTCTCTCATCAGTCCTCTTCAATATGCTGCAGGACCCAGCCATCTCTACGGTATACTTGGTCGTTGACCAAATTCATATTTGTGCAGATTAGTTGGGTCTACTCCTCGGGTTTATTTCTCTCGATGCTTGTAACCAAAATTCCAAGGCCAAGTGGATCGTGTCCGCCGGTCTTGGGTTTTAATCGTTTTGGATGCATGCCGGCTGGGTCACCAACTTCAGCCTGAAGAATCCCGTACAGACGCCAGCAGTCTTACCCTTTAAGGCCTTCACAATAAAGGGTATTCCCACCAAAGGAATAGTATACTATCGAATCCAAGGGTTTGGAGCCTTGTGTATCCTTCATCAGGCCAGTGATACCATCAGAGCCCTGTTCTCAATTGAAGAACAGCACAGTTTTGAGTTGTGCTCGAGTTTGGTACTGACTTCTGACGATGGAAATGCAAGTCAGACAGTCTTGATAAGGACAGATCACCCCCCAGCGTTCTTGGAATGCCTGGAAAATGATCTGAGCGCGAACTTCTGCATTGATACTCCGAGAGGGAGACTCTGCTTCGATCGCCATTTCAAAGGTTTCACGCAGCTTTACGCAAACCCTTAGGACGAAACCATCACCGCGAAGTGAGAACAACGATACATTCAACCCTTGGGAATGAGTACGTGGCTGACGGCTTATAGCATTATCGTCATCCCTGATTTGAATGAACATCCATATTCTTCCTGGCGCCTTGAGGGCAGGGCCAATGGGATATGGATACAGGATTTCTTTCACAAGGACCTGCCCCGGTGCCGTCTGCTCACATACGGATACATCCCCAACTTTGCCATGGAGGGCATCCAGTCAGTGAGCATGTGCTGTGACGAGCTCTTAGAGCGGCTGTACTGCGTCCGCCAAACACCCGAAGAAACACATAGACCCTTGATTCTTATTGGCAACGGATTTGGATGTCTCTTGGCTGCAGAATTGCTTCTAAAATCTGCGAACTGCCCGGAGCCCGGAGCGATGATCGGTTCTCTGGCTGATAGCATCACCAGGATGATCTTATTTTCTGTACCCAGGAGGGCCGATAGTGTCGACGCAGTCCAGGACGTGCTCGAGGACGAATCGGTCTGTCCGAGCATCCACATTGTCGAGATGATCAATTGTGTCTTGAATACCCTGAGCGACAAACTACACGACTTTGCGGCCTATTTTGAAGATCAAGAGGCTCTGCAGTTTGAGCCATTATCCTCGACACAGACGTTACGAGGAACCCTAACACTCTGGTCGAGGCTTGGCGAGCTATTTGACCTCGAACAGCCTCTGATTGCAACTCCAGTAATATTGGAAAAGAAGGTTCCTAGAAATCGATCCACAGTTTCCAGGCTGGGGACCGTATTTTCACCCGCGTACAAGTCCATTCTTGGGTTCCTTCAACCCTATGAAAAGAAACTGATCAGCCTTCGCAACCTTGAGTGGTTCGAGGCAGCGAGAGTTCACCCGACGGGCATCACAGTAATGCATGATTCTCAATCTGCCATAGCCGACGTGGTGCTGATTCCGGGCCTTGGCGGAGATTCGTGGAAAACATGGTCAGGCACACTCAGAAGCAGAATCCGTTCCGGCACTCTGGGTAAGTTTTGGCCACGAATGTATCTACCGACAACCCTCAAAGACACGCGGATAATGACGTAGGGCCCCAAAGCAGGGTCATTGGACCAGCTTGAAGGCTTCCTCGCCAAGGCATCAGGGCTTCTACGGGACTTGTCACGCATGTGACCGTTGGGTCGGACATTGAGATTCGTGGCGCAGGCCGAGGGGGGGCTTCTCGTTAAGGAAGCGCTCCGGCTGTCCGATAATGGGCGATTGAAGAGCGAGAAAGACCTCATCAGGTGGACGTCTGCGGTAGTATTCCTGGTACCACGCTACACCATAGGCAGATACGACATGTCCGACGCCGGGTTCTTCTCGCAGCTGCATCTGGACAACAGTATACAGGCCAGTTATGTTTTAGAGCCTTCGGCCGTGGAGCACCGCGATCAGACGGTACGACCTCACTTACCTCAGTTGGATGCATCGACTTGGTTGCCAACCTCTGCGCCACGGTCAAACCCACAGTCAAGCGTCGAGAGAATAAGGGCGATTTAGAAGGGCCTCTGCCGCTTTGAAAGCTGCCTGGACATTAGTTATACTCGTCTCTCCAAGAATCTCAGAATGCATACGGACCGCATCAAGGCGATGGGTCTGCAGTCTCGGAGGGCGCTATTGGGTTCGTTGTACTTCGAACAGCTCTACGACAGGACGGATTTCATCAATGATGCCGCAATTGACACTGCGACGTGGGTCCTCGGCCACGAAAACTTTGTCAACTGGTCAAAGTGGTCTTTCGGGCCTGGCAGCCGTAGCCTCCTATGGATCAAAGGTAAGCCGGGCTCCGGAAAGTCGATCCTGATGAAAAAGACACTGAGGTATCTTGAGGCTGCTGGTCTACCCTCCTTCTATATCGATTGCCAGCTTCTTCTTAACAGCAAGAAGTAACGTCAAGTTACAAAACTCGGCACTCGGGCTGTTTCAGACATTGATCCACGTCCTCCTTACGCAAGACAAGTCTCTGGTGTCCGCATTCATCCCGGTGTACCGGAAAAGGTGCGCAGCGCATGAAGGCCAGTGGAAGTGGCACGAAGAAGAGCTCCGGGAGTTTTTCAAGTTGGCATACTCGGGGAAGTACCCCGGGATCAAGAACGCCGTGGTCATGATTGACGCGCTGGACGAGGTCCGCTCCAAAACCTACGACGAGGCGTACCGCGTGGCTCAAGACCTTGTTCATTTTTTCAAAACCCTGACTGCACACGGCAAACTGAAGGTCTGTCTTTCGAGCCGGCATTTCCCCAATATCCGAGTGGCCGACTGCGATCAAGTCGTTGTTGAGGACTTCAACAAGAACGATATTATAAGTTCATCGAGAGGCAGTTTCCCGACCCTCAAGACCCTGCCAGAGCCAATAGACTTGTGAAAAGGCTCGCGGAAAAGGCCAATGGAGTATACATCTGGGTCGCCGTCGCCGTTGGGAGACTGAAATCTGGCTTGAAAAACGAGATGACGGAGTTGGGACTGGAGCGCGTCTTGGAAGAATTAACCTTAGAATTGGAGAGGTTATTTGAGGACATGCTTGACGGCGGCATGAGTAGGATGGAGATTCGAAAGGCCGAGGAAATCTTCCAGTGGATTCTGGTATCCCAGCGGCCACTACAAAAGGAGGAGCTCCGGCATATCCTTACAATCAGCCGCCACCAGAATGCCGGATTGGCGGTGATGATGACTTCAGTCGAACACTGTTCTAAATTCAAGGATTGCCTGGAGCGAGATCCCGTAAAGTTCTTAACTCAGTCGCGGCTTTATACCAGAGGCCTTGGGGAAGTCGTCCTGCTGCGCACACCGCCACGTAGCTTATCCTCGAAGCAAATATAAAAATCCCCGGAACGAAGCCCCAAACGTCAGACCACGTCAGACTGGCTCAACCAAGGGTTAATAATAGACGAGCCTCCACCAAAAGCATCCGGCACCACAGAGCCTGATTACGAACGTGGACCATTACTTGACCCGCCAACGGAGCTTTCATCGATGACCACCTTTCACACAGGGGGGGAAATCGAGGATGACATTCCAGTATGGGAAACCAAAGTTCCCTGGCGAGGCTTCCAATATTTGCCCACCTGCCGTACCAAGCGCAGGCGTAGTGAGGGAAACACTGAGTCGGAGCGAAAAGGCACCTCCAACTTGTCACCAGTTCAGTTCATCCACGAATCCGTCCGCGAGTTTTTGCTGCTGGTCAAAGGGTTTTCCTTCTTGCATGTTGACGGCCTTCAACGTTCGCTCTACAAAAGGCACGAGATACTAGCTGAATACTTCATGGCCTGCATTATACAGGGCAGTCACTTCCTTCAGATGTGCCACCCAGGGAAGACTGAATGGAGGCACGCTCTTTTGGAAAATGACCTTCCTTTTCTCCAGTATGCTCTCTCAGGCGTCTTCTACCACGCACGGCAAGTCGAGTGTGGCGGGATCTTGGCGGAGAAGGTGCTGCGTCAACTCGTGGATGTGCGGCAAACATCAAGAAAGTAAACAAGTCTGAAATTCTTGTAGCCCTCTTCACCTGCTCGTCCATCACCGGATGTCACCCTCCGCCTCTTTTGTACTAAAATTAGGATTCGACATCGACACGCAAGACAGCCGCGGCGATTCGGCTTTGCATTACGCAGCTCGCGAGGGAATCGTTGAGATGGCAAAGTTTCTGATAGGCTACCAGGCTGACAGTGGAATGCGCGTTGCAAATATCAACCTGCAAAATGAGTTCGGGGAGACTGCTCTTCATCTTGCCATAAGATCTGGAGAGGTAGAGATGGTTCACCTCCTGCTTCGGCACGGAGCCAACACAAGTATCCAAAATAAACCGCCATCCACGTGGCTCTCGGGGAGTTGGGCTGTCCGACAACCCAATCGCTTTTGAAGTACGACGCCAATCTACATCTCCAGAACCACGCTGGGGACATGGCCGTCCACATAGCATCAAGGATTGAGAACGTCTCGGTCCTAGAGTCCCTTATTCAACATGGAGGCGACATTAACGCCAAAGACAAGCGTGGAATGAGACCGATACACCATAGGACTGCGAAAAGGCTCGGGGTGAGAACCCTCTTTCGGTTGGGTGCCGACGTCCGGGCCCAGACCTTCGATGAGAAGACGGCCCTCCATATGCTCATGGAGGTCAATTCATGCAACCAAGACAGCTTCAGCGCCCTTGGACACCCCCAAGACCTCGTATTTATAAAAGACGTGAATGGAATGACGGCCCTTCACTGCGCGGCCCAAAAGTCGTCTGCCGCGATGGTGCGGCGGTTGTTGCTTCTCGTTCCAGAGCAGACCAAGCGCCTCAGGCTGCTATCAACACAGGATCGCTTCGGGCAGACGGCGCTACATTCTGCGGCCAATAGGGGTACCTTGGGGATATTCCGCGTACTATTTGAGGCTGGCGCAGATCTAGAGCTCTGTGACAGGAACGGAATCAAGCCGGTTGACTGTGCAGCAGACAATATGTCAAGAGAATCATCGCTAGAGCGGCAGCTGTATCTTTTAGAGCACAGGCGTATACTTCAGCACCAAAACGGCGGAATGGTTTTTAGGTTTACGAAGTAGGAAGCAATCGGGATAGGAGAATGTGTAACATAAAAGGATGTAGGAGTGTTATAATAAGTGGAAGAGTATAATCACATCATAATACGATATTCCTGCATGATACTAGTATGTAACAAGGCAATTCCCTATCTAGAGGCAAGCGATAGGGTCAATGAAAGGCCATATAAGTATTGTTACCAGTAAGGCTTACAAGTTTGCAAGCAGCGACTTAGGGAGTAAATTCCACTCTGGCTTACCCTCGCTCACCTAGTGCCTCAACTTAAAGCAGCGCTACTAGGTGAGCCTTGAGAGAGCATTGAACGCAGGATCCGTAGAATACCTCGACCATGAGACGCTGTCGTCACATAATCCTTGAGGCATGCGTCCCTTATCCTATTGAAAGGAAATTCGTACCCGTAGACTCAATGGTGACACCGACGGCAGCCAAACAGAGGCATGCCTCCCTCCTGCCGCATAGTTTGATGGGCACATTACTTAGTCAAAAAGACTTGCATCGTGTGTACATTCGTAGATTAAGCACCGTAAACACTAGCGGTATCGTTGTTTCCTCCCTTTTCCATTACCCGACAGGACAAACCGTTGCATCGTCAAAAGGAAATATTATGGTGGCATTGATGCGTCTCTTTGGCTCTCTTCAAGTCCTTTAGAGTCCATTGGAAGCGCAACCGAAGGGCTTCCCGACGGTGCCCGCCCGGAACTCCTCAACGATGCCCTCGACACTGGCATATGTTCCAGCCGTAAGGAAGAGAAGACCGGTAAGAATGATGATGATGTTGAGACCCATGGACGTCCAGTCAGCGATCTTGCTCGGCTTGGGGAGCCCGGCTCGGTTGTCGGCGCTCCTCATGCGGAAGTAGGCTACTCCCCAGAAGATGAAGCCGAAAAAGGAGTCGAAGAGAGAAGACATGAGAGAGAGGACTGGGGGCCCGGTCAGTAGCACTCACGCAAGGTTGAGTGGGCGGGGCTTACGAGAAGAGAAGAAGGGAATCAGCTCGGCGATCAAGAATGCCAAAAGCCAAAGCGCCACTGTTTTGGAGTGTCAGTTCAGCAGGTTCCCCAGCAGCTGCGTCCTCTGAACTCACGAAGAATGGTCGCCCACGAGCCCCAACCGATGATGGTGTGCTCGTGCAGGTGCTTCGTTCCCTTGAAGAGACGGAAAAAAAGGAAGCGGGCCGAGACGCTGGCGTACAAGACGCCGAGGAATACAAGTGTCGGGATCATGAAGGAGAAGGACACCTTTTTGTAGACGTCCTCGAGGGAGCCAAAAGCAGGGGCGGTCATGTACTGGTTGCCGACGAAGGCGTAGACGACGGCACCGACGATGCTGAAGACGATGATCTCGCCGATGGTGACGGCCCAGAGAGCCTTCGGGAAGTCGCTGATATAATTAGTACAGGAGTGTTTGGCACACGGGGGGGGGGGCTATCGCCTACCGAGGGTCTTTCATCTCAGCAATGAAGCTAGGCAACGTGATCTGGCCGATGAAAGTATAGCTGATGTTCAAGAAGGCGTTCATGCCGGCCACGAACGTAGTAGACATGACCGGGACGGCCGTGACGATGGGGTTGCCGCCGGTCTTGGTGACACCGTTCTCGTCAACGTACGTGGACCGGGAGTCGTAGCCGGCGGGATGCGACTGGACGCCGGAGAAGATGGTGGCCAGCAGCACCGAGATGAAGGTGAAGGCCGCCGAGGCCGTGCCGGCCTTGGATAGCGAATCGAACGTGCGGGGCAGCGAGCAGACCCAGCAGATGATGGTGACGACGATGGAGAAGACGACTGTCCGACAGACGACGGGGTCGGACTCGGTCATCGTGTTAAGGTACTTGGCGCCGACGAGGACGTGGAGAGCCTGCTCGACAGTCAGTATAGCACTTTCTCGTTGGAAGACGTATAACGAACCTGGATAAACTGGGCAGGGTCAGCACTCTGGACTGAGCAGGAGGCACACCTAGATACGGATTCAAGAAGACTCACAGTGTTGTTCAGAATGAACATGACGGCGGTGGCGTACCACGCCCATTTCTTGCCCCAGAAGAGCATCTGGCCAATGTCGCAGACGTCGCGGACTTCGGGATGCCTCAAGCAGAACTGCCAGAGAACCAGAGAACTGCGGACCGGGGGTCAGCGTGGGGGGGCCGGGGGGCTCATTCAATCGTAAGCTAAGCAGGGGCCGGGCGACGCACGTATAGAGGACAACGAGGGCGATGACGGCGGTGAGGATCAGCCCGGGCACGAGCCCGAGGATGCTGTATGACCACGGGAAGCTCATGATGGCCTGGATCGTCAGTAAGTGGAGCACGGCCGCGACCAGAGGACTAGGGGAGATGCTTACCAGGCAGATGTACTCGGAGAAGAGCAGGCCGGCAGTCTGCGCATGGCCGTTAGCACGCACTCACGCAAGCCGGCGTCCGAGATTGACACTTCATTGCGATCCTACCTTTTGCCAGCTGCAGGTCCGGTACTTGATAGCATGCCCGTCCTCCTCGGCGAGCTGCTTCCCCAGGATGGCTTCAGGGCTCTCTTCGCCGTCCGAGTGCTCCCCCACGCCCTCCTGGCGGGGAGCTATCCGGGGGCCAACCTTGGTCCTGCGGCCGCCGAACCAGGCGCTGAGGCCGGATTGGGCGCCGGTCTCGGCATCTGAGCGTGAGAAGTCGAGCTCGGCGCCGGCCTTGTCATCGGGGGCGGTCCCGGGTTGGCGCAGGTCTGTTTCCATGGCGCAGATCGGTGTCGCGACAATCCGATGCGTCGGCGGGGGGGG
>MU843679.1:0-55188 GCA_030867255.1 Colletotrichum somersetense | reverse complement strand
GTGGTCTGGTCACTGCAAGGGAAGGGGAAAGTGGAATGGGGGGGGGTGTGCAAGTTCCGTGGTTGTCACAGACGAAGGGCGGGCGGGCGGGCATCAGCAGCGCAGCAGCGCCGGCTGTGCCACCCCGACCAAAGGTTGGCCTGGTGAACATGGGATGGGATGTGCGTTTTGGGCGGGATTATAATATCGAGATGTACATACCTGGAGCGGTTCGAAACCGACCGTTCGTTGAACCTGGCTGGAAACAGAGGGAAGAGAAGAGCCGGGAATGGGCGTAATCTTTTTTCCTTGTCCTTTCTCTTTCCCTTGCGGATGGGAAATGCTCGGCGGGAGGGATTGGGAATGGGATTAGCCGTTGTAATGCGTTGCTTTGCGTTGCGTTGCGTTGTTGCGTTGCGTTGCGTTGGGCGGGAAATGGGATGGTTTACACGGAATGGCCTTCTGGTTTTCTGCTGTCGGCTATGAACTAGGTTGTCGAGTCGTCGCCCTTTTGTCTACCCTTGGGATCTACTGTGGATGATGTCGTCTTGTATCCATCTACTAGAGTGGCTCTTTTGCTTTTGTATTTTCCCCCGGGACCGAAGGGTACTTGCGACCAAACACTTCTGCCGCAGCAGGCGCAGTAGCCAGAGTCAATCGTCGTCGAAAAATGGCGCTCGATCCAGACAACCCCCAGCAGAAAGAGGCAGAAGTCAACAGCCGCGAGCGACAGGTTGGGTCCCCTGATTGACGAGCGAATCTGGAGACAGACAGACAGTGTGGTGACGCAGCAACCGAGGTGCGTCTGGTAAGCAGGTTGGTGCCTTTCAACCCTTGTTCAGGTGTGCTGATCTGCAAGAGAGATAGAGGCAGAAAGAGGCCCGGACCGGGTTTCGCTGCGTACCCTGTTCAGCTTCGGAGTTTGGAGATGGACGAGTTCGCTTGGATCATGGATGGCTGGCACGGTTGTTCGGTGGAGTACCTCTCCCTCTTTCCGGGTGGGTGGTTGGATAGTCCGTACGGACCGTGAATGCGATGCGATGCGTCCAAGGCTATGGGCGTCGTTTCGTTGGGCTTTCCCTGCGAGTGCTATGATTGGCAGGCGTGGGAGAATCTAGTAGGCCCGCAGAAGTTGTTCTGGAGTAGTAGTATCCGTAGGTATTCAGACAATTACGAGAGGGAAGAAAGAGGCCCAGGGAAAGGGGAGGGAGAAGGGAGAGGAAGAACTGTCTATCCAGGTATTTATTTCATTGACGAGATTAGGGAGGGCGGTAGGTGAGTAACGAATTATTCTTTCCTTTTGAGATCCCCCCCCCCTTCCATCTCGTCGCGTGTCGTTTTGTCTTCGGCCGTTCATCCTCGCGCAGGTTCCTTCTGCGAGCCAAACTAACCTGCCACTAAGGACAAAATCATCCGCCCGTCATCCGTCAATAACGCCCTGGCAGCAGCTTGTGAAAAAAGGGGGCGCCAGTCAGTCACGTCCGACCCCCCCCTCACCTCGTATCGCGTAGTTGTTTACGCCTTCAGGATCGGCAAAGTTCATGCATTGACGTGATTCCTACCGCACGAAGGAGGAAGGAAGGAAGGAAGAAAGGCAGTGAATGACATGCTGCGTGCCTTCCCCCATCCATCACCTACCTTACCTACCTGGGTACCGAGTACCTTATCTTGCCTGAGGTAGTGACCCACGAGCCATAAACAAACGTAAAACACATGGACACTCGATTACACTTCTGCCCAAGTATCTCTCTACCGTAGAGGACGGACAATCGGCACTATTAACCCTCGAGTTAGGCACAGCCGGTGTCGCCAGACCTGACTCTCTGTTGCCGACTTTGCTTCCGTCATCGCGTGCCGCGTATCCATGAAACGATGATGAGAACAGTTAAATACTCCGTCCAAAACTAACGTATTTCGAGCCCGAATCCCGTCAACATTGTCTAAACCAATCATCAATCCGTATCGCCGAGCCCGGCACTCCGTCATCTTTCCAACCAATCTTTGGGCCTCCCCGCTGGCATCCGCAGCCTTCGATGGCTTCAGCCCTTTTTCTTTCTTTTTTTTTTCTCCTCCTCTTTTCTATGCTTTTCTTCTTTGCGACTGGCGTCAGGGGTGGGAGAGGCGACGACAACGACGACAAACTACCTAGGCCTCGCGCCCTGTGGCGTGAGTCGGGTCCAAAACGTTACGTGGGCTGATTTTGATTGCCCATCCACCGCAATCTGTTTGGAACGCGTCCTGCTCCCCTTCTCGACCCTTTCTTTCTTTTTTATGCTCTGTCTTAAACACCCGTTGCTCGTTTTCCGAGTTTCTCATTGATCCCCTCCCATTATAGCTCATTTGCTTCATCCTGAAGCTCAGCTCTTGGCTTTTCTCGTCGTCGTCCGAATCCGGGCTTTTTCACCGGGCAGCTGAGCATGGCTTTGGCTTGGCTACCACATCGCATTCTCGACTCTGGACCCCTTTTCTTCTCTTTTCGCAATCCAGGCACCGAGGTGGAATGGGATGTCTTGGACCCAAAAAAATCCGCGGCGGTTTGTTTCGCCCTCCTCCTCGGGTCCTTTGTTTCTTTGCTTGCATTCGCAACCACGCTTCTCGACTCTTCTCCGGTCCCACAATCCTGCCCACCAAGTCGGTGAAGCTCTATCCCAGAGACCTTTGACTCGCGCATCTCTCGGGCGGCACATGTCTCGTCATGGATCATGACCATCCCAGGGATACCCACCGTCTGAAGTAAAGACGTAAAGACGTAACTCCCCCCGGTAGTCACCATTAAACCCCAGAAACCCGTTCGCTGCCTCGTCTTTTTCTGCCCGGAGCCCCGGGCATTGAATGGAACATGACCGAACAAACATCGCAGAGGGGGGGTAGTGCCCCTTCAGACGGAGAAGGCCGCGAGTACATTTCAGGAAGTTGACGGCGTTGGACGAATCACATCTTGGTTGTGTGCCAGACATCGGCTCTGCTAACTCTGCTGTTCCCTGTTTCCGTGCCCCTTCTTCCCAGATCCCTTCCCACATGGTTCTTCTGGGACGTCTCTTGATCTCTCCGCTCCACACCTTGGCCGCTTCTCCTCCCCATCAGCCTTGGTCTCGGCCTTGTTCCCCTCTGCATTTCCCCGCGGATCTGGCCTCGAGGCAAAAACTCGTGCAGAAAAAAAGCTTGAAATAAGCCCCAGTCACCAAGACGGCTGCGAGGGCCCGCGAACGTGTCCGCCTGACAAACGGCGGTCATGACGAAGAGCTACCCCTCTCTCCGCCTCGTCTTAGGTTTACCGCTCAAGAGCAAACTCGATCAAAGCGGCAGGAGCCCTCCACGGGTCGACATAGTATGTAAGTACAGGTGTATTGTCGTCGGTCGATGGCAAGGCAGGGCATGAATCCCTGCGTCAATCGCAGAGGTGGTCCCTCTTTCTCGCCTCGCTTTTGCAGGAAACCGGGGCCCCTGTGCGAAAAGCACACGCACGTCACTCGGCACCTCGCATAAACAACACCAATGCAGAGAATTGCCAGCGGAAACCCCTTTCAAATCAATCACGGAGACTACGTGGCCAAGGCCGTCCCTCTCCTGAGATGACTCTCCGAGCCATCTAGGTAAACAAGACATCTCTAAGGGCGACACAAAGGGGTGGGAAAGCCGCAAAGCTTATAAGGAATAAGTTAAATTAAAAGACGCATCATTCTCGACGAAATGGGGATCTGGCGGCGGTCAGGAAACTTCGGGTGACAGACACGAGGCCGAATCGGTGCCGCGACCGCAAGGTGCGGAATTCGGTTTGTTTCGCTTTTTCTCGCGATTAGCCTTTTTTTTCGCTATAGCAACCGCGGCCAGGAGACGAAGACAATGATCAGGGTGTGCTGGCTACGAGCTGGCTGCGCAAACGTCACCAGCCTGCACAGGCGAACCAGCAGCGCAACCTTGGCCAAACTTCGGACCAAGCCGTCTGGGAACATCGGTTCTCCGGTAAGATCACGTGCAGTATCTTGTGACGCATATCACTACCTATCTACTTTTAATCTAATCGTGCTCTTCGTTGTCGCCTGAGGTTCCAATGATTGATGAGAACTGTCTGTATTACCTAATCACATCTTGATCTCCCTTTCGGGACAGCTCGCTCCACAACCTTACCTAAGCCAAATAACCATCGCGCTTTCGAAAAACTTCAGATCATCACCTCAGGGTCCTCGTCAAGAGCCAGCTAGCACGCGACACCCGACTCACCCCCCTCGCCCGTCCGAGCATCACGCCCTTCGAAGCGACGCTGGCCGTGCTGTGACTCCCTCCATCCAATCGGTCCCAATCGCAGTCGCCCAGCGTGGTCTCGCCCTTCGGCTCCTATACCACCAACAACCCCCCAAGGAGGCTCTCGAGCTCGACAAAGCTACACAGCCCATCCCCGACTTGCCTCCAATTCCGCCGCGCACAACACCCTCCCCGAAAACCATGATGGAGGCCAGGACATTGACCAGACCGGCCACGGCGCTGGCGACCCTTCTCCGCCAGCAGACCGCCGCCGTCTCCGCCGCCCCCCGGCGAGGCCACAAGACCTTCTCCCGCACGAAGCGCTCCCTCAACATCCCTCCCCACCCCGACTTCCTCCCCGCGGCCCCGGCCGCCGGCGACACCATCATCTACAACCCGCCCTCGGCCGCACCCTCCGTCTACCACACCCCGTTCAAGTTCCTCCCGCCGTCCGACCCCCGCCGCCGCGCCAACCTCTCCTCCCTCTTCGCCAACTCCTCGGCGGCGACGACATCACAAACGACGCCTTCGTCGACGTCGTCGTCCGCCGCGAGGCCCCTCCCCCCGGCCCTAGACGTTCCCTCCCGCGGCCCCAAGCCGCGCTACCACCTCTCCCGCGAGGACGTCGCCGAGATCCGCCGACTCCGCGCCGAGGACCCGGGCTTCTGGAGCGTCACCGCCCTCGCCCGCAAGTTCGACTGCTCCGAGACCTTCATCACCATCTGCACCCCCGCGCCCCGCGAGCACAAGGAGCGCCTCGAGCGCAAGCTCGAGGGCGTCAAGAGCCGCTGGGGTGCCATCCGCACCAAGGCCCGCGAGGACCGCGCCCGCCGCAAGGAGATGCTCTTCCGTGGTGAGCTGTAAAAAAAGAAAAAAGAAAAATTGGAGTGGGGGAGAACGGATGAGACGGGGAGCGAGGAGCCTCGGGGCATGTTTGCCGCAGACACGGGGCAGGCTTCAGAGGAGAGAGGCGACCCCCAAGATGCAAACCATCAAGTTTACGCCGCCGAACCGGAGGAAAGGGGTCAAAATGTGTACCAATACGGGACGAAAAGGGGGGAGGTATGGCACTTCCCACTGTTTGTACCATCAAATCACAAGGAGTATCACAAAAAAAAGGGGGGAGAGGGGCGAGGTACTGTAGGATAGAAGCAGGGCATTTGCGGGTTGCCGACGTGACTGAAAACCCCCCCCAAACATCTGTACAATGAGTAAAAGTCATAGAAAACTCGTGTATAATTTTCCATACCGACCGACTTCGCCGCGCCGCTCTATGCATTTGACTGCTCGTCTTCTTGGGTGGCCTCCCCCCCTGACCTGGGGCGGCCGCTGACGGTTACGCTTTCACGAATGCGCCCTTTCAACCGTGTTCACTATTCTGGGCATCGTCCCCTCTACAGGCCGCTCATTTTGAGGCGCTTCGCCCCGGTCGTCTCTTCATTTTGGCTATACTCGTGCACCCTGATGCTACTGCTCCTCCAAGACGCGTGGGGAGGACTTCCCTAGCAGCACTACTACTTGTCTTATAACTAACGGTCGTGAAAGAAAAAAGAAAAAAAAAAGATCAATGTCAAGACATTACAATGAAAGCATATGGTTTATCCAACTCTCAAAGTTGGCGCATCTTCATACCAACCTTGGCCAAATCGGCTTCACCGGGAATCACTCTGTAGCACCAGCCGCACCAGCTCCTCCTGATGCCTTTGACCTCCCTCGCGAGGATCTTGTGCTGGCTCTTCTCGTCGTCCCACTCGGGCACGCAAGCGCCAACCCTCACCATTCTGATGAGTTTGGTCTTGACGCAACCGCCGATGCCCTCGATCTCGTGCCTCTCGTACCCAGGGCCGAGCTGAGGACTTGGCGTTCGTTCATACCGCACCGTATCCAAATGCACCTGGTCCGTGGCCGTCCATAGGTTCGCGCCGCTGACGGCCGCATCTTCGGCGTCGCAGTCGGTCTCGTTCTCGCGTTCTTTTGCTCCGGCGCAGGCGCTCTCGCGGCCACAAATTACGCCGCGGTCACCCTCGCCGATACCTGTTCCCAGGCCACCGAGTACTTCGCCATAGTGGGCTCGCCACTTCCAGACGCTGGACGAAGCCTGTCAGCATGCCGAGCTCTTGAATGTTGGGTTTGACGGGCCCGGTTCATACCGCTGGTAGTCGTGATCGGCACCGCGCATGCTCCGCCCACAAGGTTGGCAGAGCCACACGCCGTCAATGTCGCACCGGCAGATCTCCCGTCTCACCGCGTCGTCCAGAAGAGACGTCTCGGGGTCCAGTGCGTCGTTGACGAGCGACACGATCGGGGCCTTGGTGCATGGATTACACAGCCTGCGATGCCGCTCCCGAAGGGCGTTGTGGGCTGGCGGCTTGATGGCGCAATTCTGTTCCCAGTGTCAGCGATCAACTGTGTTCGGTCATCTCTATCATCGTTTTCCCGGCCATTGCCTCGAACCCTTGGTCTCCGCCCTCGCAACTATAGGAAGGGGGAACCCTCGCGGGGGAAAAAAAGGCCCAAGGGCACGTGGCTCGGCATAGGACGGCATACCCTGCACACAACGGTCGTGCACCTCCGACACTCCGTCACCAGGTCGCGGGCACAGCTGCCGCTCTTGCCGTTGTAGTTTCGGCCGTCTTCCATATAATACCAGTTGCCTGCCCTTGCGCGGAAGCGGAAGGTGGACTCTGGGTCGACGGGCACGTCCTCATTGGAGCAGTGCAGCGTCGAGGATAGAAGGATGGAGCGATACTGCAGCAAGCCACGGCGGACCTGACGCGAGGTGCGGGCTAGGCTGTCGAGGGTGTTGAGGTCGATGTGTTGAGCAATGGACATGACGATACTGTATGAGAATTCGACGTCAGCCATGCATGGTGCCGGTGGGTAACACGTAGTCATGAAGTGCGGTAAGCTCACGGATAGCAGCCAAAAGCCTCGGTAGCGGCATTCCGAAATGTCGGCGTTGGCTCCGGTGCGGGAACGGACGCCAGCGGTACAATCGGAGCGCCCGCCGGCTTCTCGAGCTCACGGTCAAGCTCAAGTCTGCTTGGTTCCAGTGAACCAGTCGCGACCGCGGCAGCAGCGGCCAGGCGACGCGCCTCGAGCACATGGTGGGGCTCCGTGTCCTCGTCGAGATCAACAAAGACAACCATGGCGGACAAGCGGCGGTGGGATCAGGGGAGCTATGTGCCGATTTTGGGACGGACAACCAAACAGTGGGCGAGAGCTTTGTTTTGCTGCCGATCTCGTCTCGGTTCCTGGTTCCTGGAACACCGAGCCGAGCTTCAGCTGTGAGGATGGACGGGCAGGGTGGGGTTCGAGATTCCCCCCGATGCCGCAGCTTCTCTTGTTGCCGGCTGGGTCAGGTGGATGACGCAAGACAGATATCGGGAGATGCTGTGGAGAAACAGAGCAGAAAAAGAGATGGGTGAGGAAAAGGTGAGAACAATCCGTGACGGGCACAACGCTAGGAGAGAGGAAACTCAGCCCTCGAGTCCATCGCAGAGAGATGGGCGATGTTGAGCTGAGAGCACTGCGATAATAGGTAGGTAGGCAGGTAGGTAGGTGTAATGTTGTTGGACTCCTCCAGGAGTGGGGGGGAGAGTGATTGGGGAAGGCGAGGGAATCACTGAACCAGTTGGGGGAAGCCCAGGCCAAATTAGATCAGCTCGTGTAGGAGGAGCGAAGGTCGGAGAACACAGTTACCAACCCGAGCGCACAGTGAGGTCCTCAAGGCATCAAGACCTCGGGCGAGAGACGAAAGAGAGAAATGCCCAAGCGAGGTACCTTGGGTAGGCAGGTAGCTTCTTGGCACGATGCGCCGGACAGAAGCAACGGGAGACAAACACCCAAAAGATCGTGTACCGTCGTGCTGCCACCCCGATCGAAAGATACACACCTCGCAGCGGCCTACATGCCTCGGTTGCACACTTGGGGATGGCGACATTCGCTTGCGGCGGTCTTAGCGCTAGCGTAGGTAGGTAAGTAGTTGGGTACCTAGGTAGGGTAGGTGTACTAGCGCGCTGTGGTACTGGTCACCGGTGTGCTCCAGCGCTCTCCCTGCACGCACGCACGCACGCACACTGTGCTGGGAAAGCGCTTGCGTGCTCTGTGGCGGGCAGTAGTGCAGTGCCCCGAATTCCGGAGACGGCCAGACGGGATACCCCACACCGCACGACCGACCGCCGAGGCGTCTTCGGCGATGACGAGAGACATCCGTCTCTTTTCGCATCATATTCCCGAATTCTCCGACCGGCTGGGCCTGCTGTTCATCCATATGAGTAATCGTTCCCGCTACCAATGCAGTCCAACTCTGTGCTTGACTGACGCTTTTTGTATCTCGATCGTTTTACCAAGATGTCGGACTCGGCCTAGGTTCTGGGTCGGCTTTTTTTATCGTTACACGGAATTCCTGGCCTTTGAGCCTGCACCGGCCCGGTGGGGCTGGTCCCTCGACCGCTGCACCGTGATCCAACCCCCCGCCGGCTGACAGAGATGGGCAAAAAAAAACATTGGCTTCCAATTCTTGGAGGGGAGAAGACAATTCGTGTTCCCGAAGTCTTTGCGACGAATTGTCCTTTGTTTCTGGGTGCCGTTACATCGTCTGCCGAATACTGCTATGGCTGTCCAGCAAAATTGACAGTATTGGAACTTTACAAAGCCAAACTGTTGGTGCACGTCGGGCGTCACACGGAGCCACTAAAGCAGTTTTAAGATGGAATGGCCTGCCAAATCATCTTCTGATTGTGACATGCTCAAGCTTTTCAAATTTCGTCATACCAGAAGCGGCGTGTGTTGTGTTCCGCGCACTTATATACGGCCGGAGTGACGTGACCTGTTCACGTCACCATGATCCCGTAGAGGCAGACCTTGCGCCCACGAACGCTGGCAAACCAAACAAAGCCTAGACCTGGTGCTTTTCCTGTCATGGTCGCGGTTCAGCCGGCATCAAGGATGCCTCCGGATTCGAATTCGCATACAGGGTCTACGGCGTACACCGTCGATGCCGATTCCCGAGTCTTGTCTCTGAGCATATCATCCCTTGTTTAGACACACCTCTGTACAATCTAGCAAGATGTCAACCCGTCAGACCTGTCACCTGCTCCCGGATAAAATCTGCCTGCCGACTCGAAGCATACTCGGTGAAGGCCCAGTCCCTGGCAAGCCAACCGGCAGTCTTGGTGTTTACCCAAGTCCTCCCAGGCCTGCTCATCCGGCTCCGCCTCGGAAGCTAGTATTCACCGCGGGAAAACGTCGACGGTTACCTTTCGGCCTATTTCTCGCTCATCTTCCGTCGCCTGGCAGAACGCCAATGCTGCAACGATGAGTCCTGGGAAACATCCCGGCGAGCTCGGGGTCGGATCCTCGTTAAGAATGGCAAACCGCTTGGCTCATACCACATGGTTTCCCCCCTCCCCTTTTTTTCCCCTTTCCCTTATCGAGGCTCTTATAGACCCGGGCCAAAAAATCGAACAACCCGTCTGCGGGGGCCCGAGAACTCGGCGTCTCAGTCGACGACAACCGGGGGGGGCCGAATGCGCCACACGCGGTGAAACCACTCAGCCTGCTTATCGAGATATCGGGTAATCAAAAGACGAGGCACCGGTTTTTTCTAACCGTGGGGTATACTACGTTCCACTTATGAAGGTAAGGAAAGAGGGTTTGGGAAACTACATGGTTCGCACAGGGGTTTAGGTCGATGTTCAACACCGCTTGGTTTTGACCCAGATGGTTTCTTCGTACGGAACCCCTGAAACGTCCACACCAAAGAAATCGCCGTCCAAGTTGAACGGGTTTTCTCAGCGAACCGACTGTGACGATTTCGATGCGAGGAAGGGGGGAAAATTGGAAAAAAGAAGGAGAAGAAGAAAAGTACCATGACCAGAGATACCGCAACCTGATTCGGACTCGTGTAAATCTTGGCCGTACCTCAAAGTCTCTCCCTTTTCCAAGAGAGTATGTTTCTGCCCCCCCCCCAAACGCGTCTTTTTAACCACCAAGTCGCAGATGATCAATGGGCTTTTTCGCGGGCGTGCCATGACGGGCTGACGAACACTTACTCAGCGAAATCTTCTGAATCCTTAGTGCCATTACCCGCTCCGGCTCCTCTGCCCGGCCTGCCGCTTGATCGGACGCTCGATGCCCGCGATTTGGGGGCTACGACGAAGACGATCACGCGACAACAGTCCGGCCGACCGGGACTTTGCAACCATCGCAACTGCAACGATGGCCCCCAAGGAGATGCAGGGGTTTGTGCCCGCCGCAGAAAAGCCGGTAAATTTTCAAACAAGGCCACTTGAAACTCGGATGGCCGATTGGGCACCCGGGCCTAATTTGTCACGCAAGAAAAAAAGGAAAAAAAAAAACCGGTTGGTGATGTGGAGAAACCCGTACGGAAAGCCAGGGGACAAAAAGGCGATGCAGTGGAAGCCGCCCAAGTTCTTCTAGATCAAAAAGACGGGGTAGGAAAAGAAGGCCCCTCCTCCCTCCCCTCTTGCAGACAGAATGTGCGGCAGCTACAGATTTGATCGCCAGAGGGCGCAGCACGTATCCCCCTTTTCGCGTCAATGTCGAAGCTTGAACGGTTTACCCGTTTGCACACCCGATGGGATCTGCAGAAGCCAAGGCGGCGGCCCTGGCCCCCCCCCCCCCCCCCAGGGTGCGACGGCCTCGCACAAACGCTCATGATGGCTGAGCGCCGCAGCCCTTTTTGGTTCTGGACGCATCTTGTGCTTGCCATATCCCACCAGTCGCAGTCGCACGAGGGCAGAACTAGCGCCTCGGCCGTTTCCAAAGGGAGGGAGGGGGGGCAACAAGCAAAGAGGGACCTTGGAGGATTTAGTCGCGTTATACCAAGACTGAGTCACGCCGTTCGAGTCTCGAGCGAGCGATTTTCGCCGGGACTGCCAGGTTCAGATGAAGCAGAGTTTGTCTGAATGATGAGCTGTGGTTCATCCAAGCTAAGTTGACAGCCTTCGTCCTTGATGTCGTCCAGCCTAGCGGCGCGTCTCGAGGCGGCAGAAATGGCAAGCAGTAGCGGCAGAGCGGTGCCCTCCCCCTCCGGTGACGCCTTAACAGGTCCCTTGTAAACGGATTTTCCGAGCGGCGCGAGGGGGGGAGAAGAAAAAAGAGTTGATGCTCGGAGCCCCCGTTGGCCAAGGACGATCTCCAACGGCCAAGTAGTTTACATGGCGACGCACGCCTAAAAACCCCACGACGATTCAACCACAGGCCAGCCGTGTTAGCAAGTGGCCAAGAAACCGTGCCCGAGGTTCCACATGGTGCAAGTCAGTCGAAGAGCAGTCGACATTGGTTGGCGAGTGAAGTGGTTGCCCATTCCGGGATGATGCTCCATGGAAGTATCACTCATATGCCGGTGTGCCCCTTGGTATTACGATCTCAAACAGTCAACTGTTTAAACATGGGTAGACAGGGGCAGCCGTCGAAACCAAAAGGAGTGGAGAGACAGAGGACATACGCTACCTGTAGAGAGAGAGAGAAAGAGAGAGAGAGAGAGAGAGAGAGAGAGAGAGAGAGAGAGAGAGAGAGAGAGAGAGAGATGGAGTGGAGAAGGAAGGGGGGTGAGGGTCGGGGGCACCTAAACTACGATCTCCCGCATGGGCCGCACACGCCAGACCTTATTCTCGTGTTGGGCCTATCGCGGAGCTCATCGCGGCGGGAAATCAGGGTGATCAGCGAGAAGCGAGAGACGGATCAACCTTGACGGCGGCGTGCATTAAAAGCTACAATAACCAATGTCCGGAGGACGTCGTGAATTGACAAGATGGCACCTCGAGAAGGGTAGCAAATGCAACCAACTCTGTTGTGCTGTTCATCTGTCGGGCACAAGCTAGGCTTGGCTTGGCTTCTTGTATGGGATTTTGTCCACGCTCGCTCGCACCTCGACAACGCACGCTCTCCGGGGGAAAACTGTTGGCGTGGAGCATGGCAGCGAGGAAGGGAATAGCTGGCGACCCGATCGATGCCCACTGTCGTCCCAAGTCTGCACCAAAGACGACTCCTGCAATTAGCCTTTATGAAAACTAGCGCAAAAAGGGTGGGGAGGGGTCCAAGGTCCAGGGCGAGTTGGGCAACATGACATCAGATGGGCATTGGGTGTAAATGGCGTGAAGGACTCTAGGTCGTATGTACGAGGAACTGACTAACGGGACGAGGGGGCAGATAGATTGTGCTCATGTGCTGTCATAAAGTTACTGTGGAGTGTTGGGCATGATTTTTAAACTGTGTCTTTCTAACCGTATCACTATTATTGTGTGTACCTAGCAACCTCACGAGGGAATGCATCATAGAAAGTATGCAATTACTTGATGCTGTCAAAAAAGGCCGCCAACACCACTGATCTGGTGAGAGGAAAGGGGGGGAATTCGGTAGAATGCTCGGGACAAAGGTACGTTGCCAAGACGGCCCTTCCTAAGAATCCTCGATGAGAGAGGGGTTGAAAAGGGGAAGCGCGATGGAAGTTGATTGGACAGTGGAGAACACCAAGAGTCCAGAGGGTGGTGGCCGTTTTCTCTTAATACCCAGGTACCTAAGGTAGGTAGGTAGGTATCTATCAGGGAAGCCACGCCACAGCACACAGTCAGGAGCCCCCGCGACGAGACGAGGCTCGACTTCCTCTTTCGACGATCAGCTGAAACAGGAACAGCCAGGCCAGGTACAGGTACAGGGAGGGAAGGAAAGAGCCTCCCCCTCCCTCAACTCAACCAACCCAACCGCGAGGAAAGAGCGCGGGAATCTTCAAACGAACCAAGTGGGGTCTTAGCCGCAACGTTATTACACGCGCGCAAGATTCCCTCCCGATCTACCCACTCCACCCCACCCCACCCCCTGGGCAGAGAAAGAAAGAGCAGCCAGGCACCGATGGATCCGCAATTCCCCCCGGCGTAAATCATGCACCGTCCCTTCCCGGCAACCCTGGCAGTGGCAGGCAGGCAGGCAGGCAGACAGGCATGGGCAGAATCCCGACCGACACCTACACCGACTTCATCGCTCGGTCGGCCCCACCTTCCTTCGTCTGGGCACTCAAAGTGAACCTCACTTCCTCCACCAGCCTTTACCCCCCGGGCCCGGCCAGGCCAGGCCAGGCGAGGCCAGGCTTGGGGGAGGGCCTTGATACCGCATCTCCTGTTCTGTCCCAGCTTGGACCAAGCCGATAGGCAGGCAGGCACATTCTTCTTTTTGTTCAAGCTTGATGCTGTTACGCTTGTTTGGCTCAGAACATCAGACGCCAAGCAGCTACAGGCAAGGCCTCCAAGCCCCCCTTTGTGACTGACTGACTGCTGCAAAGAATTCTCTTTGCACTGGCATCGCTCCCTGACCAAGTGAGCCTGTCTGCTGTAGGCATCCTATCCGTCCCATCCGCCGTGTATTCCTCCCTTTCGTGTGGTCCTTCCAACCAGGTGAGGGGAAGGGGGGTTCCTGGTCTGTTCGGATGTTCAGAAGCTCAGGAAAACCATCTTTTTTCGCGTGGGTCTGAAAATTGACATTTCGGAAAAACACACGACGGCACACGGCAGGACAGACACCAGATGACCCGTAGATCGTGGCGATATGACAGGGACATCAGTTGAAGCTAAGGTTTGTTGTAGTTTAGGCCGCATCGTCATGGTCACGTCGTCCTCCTCCTCGCCATTCTCCTTCGTCCCCTTCGGTGTTTGGACCAACAAGTCCTGTCTCCTGCACCATCTGCGCCGGCAGATGTCGTTGCATTCCCGCAAACCACATCCACGCTTATTCCATAAACCCAGTCCCTGAGCTCCGCTCTCCCACCACCACCTCTGGGAAAAGGAGGCGTACCTACAATATATCAGCGGGTGGTATAGGCCGTGCCCCCGGAGGAAGCATCCAATTACGCCGTCTCCTCCGTTCCTAAGCCCGCAGATGGATTTCAACGTCCAACCCTCAAGTCATCCACTCCATCTTTCTCACGTCCCCTGTCAACCCGGCAGGGGGAACAGCACAGCCTTCCAAACTTGACCCCTCGGGAAACACCTTCTCATCCAAGATGCCGCACTCGCCTGCTGGTGATCCTGCGGCAGAATACTCTGTTCGCCCCTCCCCGGCCAGCCTTCCCTCCTCCTCCTCCTCCTCCTCCACTACCTCCACCCCGCTGCCCTATCATTCTCTTAGAATCGTAAACACCAAACGACGGTCAAGCTTGTGACCCTAACGTGGCCCCGCAGCCAGGCCGCTTGTTGACCCTTGGTCTCGCGACGACCGTACCAAGGCGATGGCGAAGCAGCATCACCGGGAGGGGGGCATAGAGGACTAAGTGGCTTAGAGATGTGGTACCCCGATCTATCAACTCGACTGACCAGGGTCTGGTCCGAGGACTATCCTCCTATCCATCGGTCAGATGAGGAGAAGTAAACGCGTTTAAAAGATGCTCTTGTTTCCCGTCTCTGGTCCAGTCCCTTGTTCTTGCCACAGCAGCTTCTTCGGTCTGACATTCTTTGGCATCCATCTCCGGCCAAGTTTTTCCCTCCTTTTTTTTCCTTTTTTTCGCCTCTTCCCGGAGGATCCTGTCTTTCTCTTCTCGGTGCTAGTCGCCCATCTCCCTCGAAGGGCGTTGCTTTCTGTTTTCTTCTCCTTGATATAAACGACTTGGACGACCCCCCCCCCCCCCCCCCCCCCCCCCCCCCCCCCCCTCCTCTTCCCAGTCTTCTCTTCTTTCGTCAAACCCGTCTTCACACAACGACGGTAACCACAACAAGATCTCTTCAACATGTTGTTCATTTCCGTTCTCCTCGTCACTCTCTTTGCCGAGCTTGGTCTCGCTCACCAGGTGCAGCGCCTTGGATACCCTCATCACCAGGTCAGGCGTAAGGATGCTGCCCCTTCGCCCATCCTCTCCAGCATCAGCATCCCGCCTCCTCTGTTGACTGGTGATGGTGCCCGCGTCCCCTCCGCGCCCGCCCCGGCTGGGCCTACGGGCAGATTCCTCAACACCACGCGCCCTGCTGCAGCTCCAGCTTCCCCGCCGCCTAGCTCTGCCGCCGCCGCTCTTCCCCCAGCGGCGAGCTCTGCTGCCGCTGCCGCTCCTCCCCAGATGTCGACCTTGACCGAGGTCACCACCGTCACCTCCCTCCTGGCCAACAACGTCACGACTACCCAGGTCATCACGACAGAGCGCACCGTCACCGCCGCCGCACCTATCATCGTACAGCCGCAGATCATCATCATCTCCCAGGTCACCTTCTTCAACTTCAACTCCGCCCTCGGCGGCGCATGCCCTCCTGTCAAGCAGGGCCAGCAGGGCGGCTTCATAGTCGCTGGCCAGCAGTTCCAGCAGTTCCAGTCCGCCTGCAGCGCCGCCTGTGGCATCCAACTCAGCCAGTGCCAGAGCATCGTTGGACAGGGCTTCGAGCTCTCCCAGTGCCAGTCCCAGCACGTCGCTTGCCAAAACGCCGCAAGCACCGCCACCGTCACCGTCACCGTCCCCACAACGGTCACCCAGACCGTGGTCCTGCCCAACGGCGGCGGCCAGGCCTCTGGCGCCGCCGGTGGTGTTGCCTCCGGCGTTGCTGAGGCGGGCGGCTCCGTCATCGCCACCACCACCCTCCCTGCTGGCGCCGGTGTAGCCGTCGGAACTGGAGGCGTCTCAATCGTCACTGTCACGGCTACCCCCGCTGCCCCTCCTGCCCAGCCTGCCGCCCCTCAGACCAGCGTCTTGACCACCACCCTCGCAGCCAGCCCCGACCAGCCCGACGCCACCCCCGTGGTGTCTGTCATCACTGTCACCGAGAACGCTGGCGGCGCCGCGCCGTCCATGCCTGCCGGAGGAGGCAATGCCGCCGGGGGTGGCGGCAATGCTGCTGGAGGCGGAGGCAATGCTGCTGGAGGTGGCGGCAATGCTGCTGGAGGTGGCGGCAATGCTGCTGGAGGCGGAGGCAATGCTGCTGGAGGCGGAGGCAATGCTGCTGGAGGTGGAGGCAATGCTCCCATGCCCGTCGTCACTTCCGCTATTGTCTCGACCCTCCCTGCTGAGGGCGGCATGCCTCCCGTCGTCCACACGATCTACATCACCAAGACCGCTGAGGCTGCTGCTCCTCCTGCTGCTCCCACCGGTGGTGCCGGCGCTCCCCCCTCTGCTCAGCCCCCCCAGCCCGAGGCACCCCAGCCCGAGGCACCCCAGCCAGCGCCGGTCAGAACCGTATATGTTACGGCCCAGCCCCCCGCGCCCAGCGCCGCTCCCCCGCGCGTCATTACCGTCACCGTCGGCACCCTCACCGGTGTCGTGACCGTCTCAGACGACGCCCAGAGCACTGCCTCCGCCACGACCATGGCACCGGCGCTCCCCAGCCCTGGGACCGAGGGCGGCGCCGGGACCGAGGGCGGCGCTGGGACCGGGGGCGGCGCTGGGGGCGAGGGCGGCGCGGGCGGCCAGAACTGCGTCCCCGTGACCGTCACCCAGAGCTGCGCCGCCCCCGTCACCGTCACTCAGACCGTCTCCTCGTGCCCCGCACCCACCGACGAGCTCAAGCACTCCAGAAAGATCAAGAAGCCCGAGCACATGCGCGACGAGGCCTACCGCCCCCGCAACCTCGACCGCGCCTTGGGCTCGTGGTAAGAAAGAAAGCTTTGGAGTGGAAGGGGGCGGAGGCACACTAGCAGACGAAAGAAGAGCTCGAACAAAGATTGTTCGGCGTCCGGTGCTCTCGCTGTCCGCCCTCTTACATACCCTGCTGCAAAGACATCATGGCATATCAGTCAGACACACAGAATGATTGAACTCCAGGGCCCCCTCAGTAGCAGCAGCAGCTACCGCAAACTACAACAACAACAAAAAAAGGCGAAAAGAAAAAGCAAAAGGAAAAAAAAATACCCCCTCATTTGACATCTTTTTGCTTTGGAAAAGGCAAAAGGGTTTGTTTGTTTGCACATGATACAAATGAAAAATTTGATCACCTCCGGGGCAGGCAGCTGTGCTGGGTTCTGACGTGGCTGGAGCATCAGAAAACAAAACATGAACCGTTTGAGAAGGAATGGTCTTCAAAAGGGAGAGGGGCTCTCGGAGCATTGTACTTATAGGAAGATATTTTTTTTGTTTTTTTGTTTTTTGGTATCTTCTTCTCCTGGCACACTATGCGTGTTGTTTTGTTCTGTTTTCTAGCATAGATGGGACAAGGTCCCCCCCAACAGCGGTAGATATCCCACGAATGTCGAAATGGTGACAGGAGAAAAAGGCGTACACGAGTGCCCGCCCGTGATTTGGTCTCCGGTGCATGTTCTTCCAAGATTTCATTGACTTCCAGTCCTCATTCATCTGAACCCCCGTCGATGGGATCACCGTCATGATCCGGCACTTGGCGGATATCGGCTCTCCCGTCCTTCGCCCTCTTTTTCCTTGACCTTCTTTTCGGCTTGCCGCTCTTGCTGGCTTCGTTGTGAACGCTTAGGGGCACGACCGGGCCTGCGTCTTGCGGAAGCGAACTAGCCAGTCGGCCAATGAACGTCTTTGGCCGTGCAAACTGAAAAGATTGACTCGGCACTTCTCCCACTTCCGACTCGGGCGGTTGCGCCGCTGTAGATGCGGGGTCCAACGCTGGTGTCGACGACATGTCAGCCATGTGATGACCTGACCGTGCCCCCTGAGTGATTGATCCGTCAACTTCCACAATGGTGGACTCTATGTCTGTGTGAGTATCCACATGATTGTATGTCTCCAGAGGAGCGGCCGTCGATTCTCTGGAAGGGCTCATGGATGTGTGATCAAGTCCGAATCCAGATGAGCCTCTTGAATGGGGTGGAACGATGATGCCCTTATTCTCGTATCCACGGTCCGACGTTGCGTAGGTAGCTGCGACTGCTGTGTCATGATCAGCACCGGGTGGTCCCGGGGTTTGGCAGCAACTATTGGCAGAGCTACTTGATGGCCGTAGATCTCGTGCTGCTTCTTTTCTTGCTTCTCGAAACGCAGTTTCTTGGACTCCATCATCGTCATCGCCAAATATGAAGTTGATCCACTCTGCATCCGTCCCTATCGGTATTGGCTCTGGTACTGATATGCCTTGACCTATGCCTATCTCTAGAGGTTGCAACTCTGAACTCAGATTCTCAAGCCTCTCCCTCTTGCCGCCAGTGCAGTCGTCTCGCTCGTGCTGGTCGGGAATTCGTTCTCCTGGAATGTCCGAGGCCATCGATGACGAAGGGTATTGGATCATGGCATCAACTATGTTTCCTCCAAACACGTCTTCGGTCATGCGTGTATTTCCTTGGATATAGCTGATGTCTTCGTTAAGGTTACTTGCGGCTGGGTTTTCTGACGAAAGAGAAATATCGGTTGCAGCGAGTGGCGAGGAGAACCGTATCGTAGGAGCAGTATCTTCCAACGGGTTTCTGCCGTCATCGTTTTCGTCGGAGGATCCATGATGGTACCTTCGCAAGCCTGCAACCTCGTTGTCGTTAGGACTCTTTTGTAGATCTGAAGGCGAGCTACTTCGAGAGTCTGCGAGACTTGACTCCTGAATTGGTGGGAAGTTAGGGACTGGAAAATTGCTGGCTCCAGGACTTATATATTCAACTGCGGTGGTGATCCTGGTGTAATCTATGTTATCAGGAGTTTCTGCCCCGCCTTCGGAAGATGCAAACATGCCGTGCCAACGTCCGTTCTCACTCATCTCTGAGGAGGGAACGGCGGCAAGGGCGTTATGGCCAACTCCGGCGATGGTGCTTCCGAACGCACCCGATTTGGGGGTTCCCAACTTCTGTGACGAAACAAGCTGACTGAGTCGTTGAGGAACCGGTTGGTGAACGAGGGACGGAGATGATTCAACAACCAAATGTTGGCCAGCGCGCCGCACACGCTCAAGCCTGGTTCGTCGGCCACGTAGAGCGGATGACGATACAAACCGTTTTGTCCTTTGACCTGCCACTTCCCTGTGGCCATAATTTCCTGGAGATGCGTGGTGTTGCGAGGGTGTCCGAGACGAGGAATGCTGGAAGTAGCCTGACTGATAATAATTGTTTGATTTGGAGACAGTTCGAAGAGACCTTTTGTTTCTGTTCTTCTCTGTACTCGAGGCTTCGGCGCTGAGCCGAATATCTTCACTGCCAATCATGATTCTGGCTTCTCTGTCTCCATCGTGAGTGCTGCTGTGACTGGTGGCGGATCCCCTCAGGGCATTTTTGTTGTGACTAATCTGCTGAATGAAAGGGGCGGGCTGCCCAGTAGTGTGTTTCTTGCGAAAGCCCCAGATCTGGTTTCCAGCCAAGTTATTGCGGGCCGAGAAGTGGAAGGGTGTCGGTTTTTGGACCTTGATGCCGGCCCAGTCAGTCTTTTGTAACAACCGCCGTCTCTTCACGTCCAAAGCTTCTTCGTCGTCCACGGCGTGCTTTCGTTTGGCGCTCGTATGCATTGATCCGTGAAGCTTAGAAAAATCACGGCCCTCCATGGATGGTTCTTCCTCCCGCGAACGCTGGCGGGGCGAGTGGCCAACATGGCATTCCCCATTATCGTCACGCGGGCTCTGTCGGTACTGAAAATGTGGCGAGCTCTCTAACAAAGTCCTTGGAGGCAGTTTACCAGGATGCAACGTAGGCGATTCGGGCTGCCGAGGAAGGATTGAGATAGAGGTAATGTTTGGTCTCGAGGCGGCCCGAGGCCCTGCTCGAGCCTTGGCAAAGTTCTGTCTCTGCTTCGCGAGCTCCGGATTCCAACCTCTTCCTCGTGAATGGCGAGCCAGAGCCCCTTCGGTCCAGTTCATGGTGCAGACATAAGGGTGTGCTGGTGTTGGTGGGCGTCAAAACAGCCTCGAACCGGCCTGCTGATTGATCACAGGAAATGCAGCGCAGTGGCGGCGGAAGACAGAGGTATACTTCCAGTCTGCGAATTTCGTTCGAGATCCCTCTCATACTCTCAGATACGTATTGAGAGGTCCTCTGCACGTAGCGAACGTCAGGTAAGTGCAGTTTCCCTCCTCATCTATCATTCCTGTTTCCTCAACCGACCACCAGTCATGTGATCTTTAGTCTGGCATTTGCAGTTCTGTCTCTTCCGGGAAGGAAGAGATGTTGGATTGGGAAAGCTGCACTTGCCACCTCAAACCGCCATCAGCCAACCCCTTTATTTCCACAGTGCGAAATATTATTTTACCATTGTATGCGTACTGTCGTAGATTCACCGTCTGTCGAAGACAGTCTCCTCCTCTCAGCTGGACTCGGGGCGTAGCCTCTTCATCCATTGCGCGCTCGCGCTGCGACACGTCAAAGCATACTTTGGCAACTCTAGAGCAGCCTCGCTCCCATCTCATCTCACATTCGTCCACCGCTTGGTTGCGGAACGAAGCTCCGAAAATGACCACATGCCGCTGTCGGCCGAACACGAGCCTGACTCAACCCGCTTCGCGATGTCGACTGCGCCCTGCTGAGGGCTTGTGCCACACCCATCGTCTTGTCGTATTGGCACTGCTAAGGCCTTTCGGCCACTCCATGTGGCGCTCGCCGCACACCGAGACGCCTAGCCCCTGAGGGAGCCCCGGCTGGATTCAGCTAGAGACGAGACCAGAGGGACTTCATGATCCGAGTCCTGTTTCGGCGTCCCCACGTTCGCGTCAAGGCCACTGCCGGTCGATACTTGTCGCGGCCGACGTCACGGAAGCAGTCTTCTCCGATGCTGGTCTCCGAGTTGGCTTTTACAGAACTCCTGAAGGAGATCACTTCCAGATCACAATGATGATGGAAGTCGCCGCTCTTCCGGGTCATCAATTCTCAATTGACCATCCCGAAGACGTCATCCTAATCTCGTGGGAGTCTCAATTGAAACCCTTGACGTGCCTCGCCCAGGTGCCCCAGGCAGTGTTCAGCCAGGTCCCGATCGTGGCGGGTGGTAGCCGACCAATCAGAGAATAACTGTGTGTCAACGCCAACCACTCAGCGACAAGTCAATTCTCGTTGTTGACCGCAGCTCGGACGTTGGGAAATGACCACTTTTCGCATGCGCTCGATAGGAGGTAAAAGGAGAGAGAGGGAAAGGAAAAAAAAAAAAAGCAAAAGAGCGATGGTGGCATTCAACAGTTTCGTTGTCGAAAGCGATAGAGACACTCGGTCGAGATGGGTCTGTTCGATAAATTGCCGGTATGGGATTCACGGATATCGCGTGTCGTCGGGGTGCCGTGTTTTCGCCTGCCGGCCGCTGCCGCTGGGCTGCTGCTTGCCCGGTCTCGGCGACCTGTTCGACAAAGCCGGTTCTGCAGAGTCCTGGTCACCGTCAACTCAGCGAGGGAACACCTCCAGTCCACAGTCGACCCGATTCTACCCTTCCCCCCATCCCCGCCGGCCCGGCGGCCAAGCCCAGTGTACGAATACAGCGTAGGTATGGCTGCTCCATCCACATTTTCCAGAACCCAACTTTGCGGCACTAGCCATCGGGTTGGATCCAAACGGCTCGTTTCTGCCATGGACGGGGTACTTTTCACTGCACCTCATGCTCGCAGCGACCCCATTTCACTGCCTACCGCCCGCCGCTCTCCACCGAGTAAGCTTGTCAGCTGCCACACGCTTCACCGAGGCCAACGACACCTCGTGAAGCTACGCATCGTTGCAGGTCAACAAGAGTTGCGAATGACAAGAGAGGTAGATGTGCCCAGCAGTCGAGGGCGTCACGGGTGACCAGATCCTCTTGAGCGATTAATGTTGGTCTTTAAGGAGACGACGGAACCGACACAGCACTTGAGAGAATTCAATTATTCTGCAGAAGAACCTTGACCAATCACGACCAAGCGATAAGCCAGCAATGCGAAATGCACCAGCCGTCCACTAGCGTCCCACAATTGATGCTTTGGAGGCACCCGGGATGGAGGCCACATCTGGAGAACAAGTTCCATAATGGAATCATCAAAGTTTTACTTGAGCTCTCTCTAGAAGCGGCAATGGCAAGCGGCCATCCCAGAATACAGCCTGAATCGCCCACGGCCCACGGCCGACGAGTGAGATGTGAGATGTTGGGACAGCATTGTTATTGTTGGGTGTAATCCTCTATCCGACGGCGGTGCCGTGTATGATAGGTCTTACCTTGTCACAGGCAGGACTGCGGGGAAGCTTGGCTTTGATACGCGACCGTATCGGAACAAAGTGTTGTGTGTTTGATATGACCGACTGGAAGCATCCTATTCCTGAGCTGCGGGTAAGAAGTAACACAATATTATCGATTAGTATTTCTCCTTGGCGGCCCCTCGACAGACTCTAGCTTTGTGCATGCTGCAGTGTAAAGGACGTTTGGGCTGCATATTAGCTAGCTAGATATTATTCACTCAAGTCTTGCCGGACGGGTCACGGCAAGCCATGTGGATTGGCCCTCTTTCCGGAGAGGGCTCCTCTACAAGGTCCTTTCGTGGTGAAAATGTTTGAAGTGGGGAGTTCGCTGACGAACAGACCATCGAATACTGGCCGGAAAGACGAGCTGGCTAGTGATCCCGAAGGCTTGGGAAAGGCTACTGCGCCGTCATCGGAGATCAAGAGGTGTTGTTGTATAACAGAGGTCGATAACAGGATACCGACAAGAGGTCATCGGATCGCACCGCATTGGCCGCGCACTTCAACTCTCGGAGGGTATCTGAACCGCAACATGACCTCCCCCACCTTTTGCCCCTCGCTGCAGCGCGATAACCTCTAGCTGGGATGGATGTGTGACGACGTCGCCTGGGTTCAGTCCAGATCGGGAGCCACCCAAGATAGATCCATACAGAGGTACAGATACTTCAAGAGAGGGAACCTCAGTCGCCAGTCAACCCCACCAAGGGGTTACAGACGCGCACACGGAGGCGCAAAAACTTGCAAAGCAATACTAAGGATGGTTAACATATTACTGCAGAGAGGCGGCTAATGTTTCATAGACGACCATATGCACGAACCAGGCGGGATTAGCCCCTAGGGAGGAGAAGAAGAAGAAGGACGCAACTCCTGAAGAATGGTTATCTTTCCCTGTGCCGCGCTCAAGCATATTCACGGCAAGATTTGGAGATTGAGGATGGAGAAGGTGACGAAAACCAACGCATGTGTGTATCGCTGTTTGAGACAAGTTGCGCCGGCGGAACGATGAAAGACCTAGGGTCTTCTGGGCGAGGGAAATGACAAGGTGACGAGGGTTAGAGGTTGAACGGTCGCAGTACCTAATGATACCAAATGACACCCCGAATGAAGACGGAGGGGAAGAGCACACTGCCCTCCCCCAAGAAACCGGCTCCAGGACTATGCAGGTTGTCGCAATATGACCATGCGATCGTCGGCGTGGAACCAAGTTGCAGGCGACAGGGTCTTCTCTTACGTGCCCCCCCTCTCGCCCGCCTCGGTGCATTCTGGATCGCAAGTCGCTCCGCTCCGTATGAGAGCGGCACTTTCGGGGCCTGAAAGTTCCAGGGCACTTTCTTTTGCAATCGGTCTGGAAGGGATATGATGGCCGAGTCCAGGAAGATATCCGCCAGGCTTCTGGTCTTGTACGCTGAAGCCACGTCCACCACCAGCAAGCAATTACTACAGGCATTGGCTTCCCAACAATAACACCGACAACGGCGGCGAGGGCGAGGGCGAGGGCGAGGGCGAGGGCGGCGAGGAGCATTTCCAAGGATAGAAACAGAGCAGGACGTGGGGGTGTGCGCTTGGTAAAACCATGTAACGGTACGTACCCCGCGTTGTGGCACGGGTGGACGGACTGCTGCCGGTATGGGCGAGAGACACCTTTAGGCTTTGAGTACGATACCTATTGTAAATAGTGTGCGAAGGAGCGACTTCGTACGTACGAGTACCCTAAACTGGATAGGTATGTACGACGGTGTATGTGTACTGCGCGCTCTTTGTCTTTTGACCTCTCCTTTGGCATTTTCTCACGGGCTCGCTGGCTATTCATTGTCATGGATGGGGCTGGGCGGTGGGAACTTCAATGCAGCTAGTTGCAGGCACATGCTGTACTGGCTGCCTTGGGCGACATCTGACTGGTCCCAAGCCAGGGCACATGGAAGTCATCGTCACACTTTTTATTTTATTTTTATTACTTTTTTTTTTCTTTCCTTCTTGTGACTTTGCTACTTATCAGCCGCGGGGACTAGGGTTGACAGAACAAAACCACCCAAGTGGAAGCGCAAGAGGAGATCCCCCGGGGGGGAGGGGTGAGTTACTAGCACCTACGGAGCAAGCAGAGGGAGTTGACGATGCCTCTAGAGGCGAATGGTCCGGTTGTCGCATTTCCGTTGGAATACCAGTACCCAGTAGGCCGCGATGCCGTTGGCGATGAGAGGGCGGGATGCGTGCGGTAGGGTAGTGGTACCTCTGACGGCGGTGCAAATGGTGGCGGAATGGGTGGGCGCAAGTACCTCGACTTGGACAATGCGAGACCCTGGGAAAGCAAGCCCAAGGAAGGTGGCATGTATGTACAGTACAGTACATACCTACCTAGCTACCTGCCTTGCCTTACGTAGGTAGTTTAGGTACACTAGAAATACGAATACCTGCTCTGGGTTGGCGGGCGAATGGCAGCAGGTGCGTTTCCGGGCTACACCCCACCAAGTCACCCCTCCCTACCCCACCCACAATCAATCGATACCGGAAGCCACAAACTGGCCACACCCTTGCAGGCTGAGATGGGTTGGCCTTATCTCTGGGCTGGCTGGGAAGGACTAAGGAGGAACCTGAGCGGGGGGCAGAGTGACGATTCTGTACTGGCTGCCTGCGATAGTTCGTGGGCGAGGACCGCGGTTGTCATGTTGTATCTCGACGGTACCTTGCAGATTCGCTGTGTGTATGTACATGGTGTGTGTGCAAGAAAGCATCGACGCATCGCCGCCGCCGCCCTGTGAGGGTGTTTCCCAGCCCACGTCCGTCTTGCTCCCTCCTTCCTGCCCTGCAGACGGGCAGCGCATTGGGAAAACATAAAACCCTCAACCGCCCGCTTCGTCTGCTCCTCTTATCGAGCCCCCTTCTCTACTTCCAAATCTATCCCTCTATCCCACCATCGATACCTAGATCACCAGATCTCTGTCGCTCGAACCTTTTCGGACCCAAGTTGACCGTACCATACCTATTGTCTTTCTTCCACATTCTCATCATACACAACCGCAAAAATGGTAAGTTCACTCTGTCCTCAGCACTGACTGACTGACTGCACCGCACCCCGCACGTCATACGTATCCTTCCGATCGCGACCAGATCAGATCGCCCTCTACCCACCCCTCCGACACTCATCACACGATGCCTCCTTGCCTTCGAAAAATGGACTTGCGCTAACATGAGTCTTCTCTTCACAGGCGACGGAAGCTGCTTTCACCTCCAAGCCCGAGACTGTGAGAACACACCGCCTCTCCCCCGAGCTCAGCCGATGATAGGATCGGCTGATCGTAATTGATCCTGCTGTCATATTGGCGCATCACGACCCAAAGACAAAAATAAGCAAACATGCTGACCCCGTCCACAACAGTTGGCCAAGTACCTCAAGCTTGACCAGAAGGGCTCCATCATGGCTGAGTACATCTGGGTCGACGCTGACGGCGAGACCCGCTCCAAGTCGAGGGTAAGTTTGCGACATCCGTCTCGTTCTTCCTTGCCCCCTTTCCCTATTTTGGTTTCCTCTTTGGCCCGGCCGGCCTCGGTGCAGTCTTCATCCAGAGCCGTCCGCACCTCGATGTGAGGGTCACGACTCGGGACTTCGTTCGTACGGCCCGTCTCAGCAAGTAAGAGAAAAAAGAGCGCTGCTGTTGCATGCCTCCTTCTTTTCCTGCGGCAACGAGGCGCGACAAAACTGGGGGCGCGGTCTTGGGCGCTCGGTGTTCTTTCCCCTCGGGGTGTCTCCGAGTACTGGTTGGCATGGCGGGCAGAGAGAGGGGCATCAAAAGATGCGGATCGATACGCACTTGGGGGGGGCTTGGCGGGGGTCAAAACAATTGCCCCTCCAGGTGCGTGCGGGTGGGCGGTCGGTACGTACCTGTCCGCCCAGGCCTGGCAGGATTCGGCCACGACTCGGTCCTGCAAGGAACCCCACCCCAAGCAATTCGTGTGGTCGCCCAAGGCACCGAGACCCCTCCAAGGCCTTTGCCTTACTTTGCCTCGCCTTCGGTTGCAGGGTTCAATGCCGCAGCGCGGTTATTGGGGTTCTTGCCAGTCGCTCACCCCGTATCTTTTGCCCTTTTGGCCGTCGGCGTGTTCTCGCCCCAGTTGCTGCCGCCGGCCGAGCGATGGCACCCCGTTCTCCACACATAGCCCCAGGTACCAAAACATGGGCCTCTGGAGTCGGCAAGGTGCATCGCATGATGTCAGACTCGGCGGCCAGGCACGGCTCAGAAGCCTGGGGGCATGGAGGAGTCGGGGAACCATTCACACAGTTGCATCATACCGCCTCTGGCAGACACATAGAGCTAACCATCATGTGCTACTACAGACGCTCAAGGAGAAGGAGTACACCCCCGAAGACCTCCCTATGTGGAACTTCGACGGTTCCTCCACCGGCCAGGCCCCCGGCGACAACTCTGACGTCTACCTGAAGCCCGTCGCTGTCTTCCCCGACCCCTTCCGTGGATCCCCCAACATCCTCGTCCTCTCCGAGTGCTGGAACGCCGACGGCACCCCCAACAAGTACAACTACAGACATGAGTGCGCCAAGCTGATGGAGGCCCACGCCGCCCACGAGCCCTGGTTCGGTCTCGAGCAGGAGTACACTCTGCTCGACCTCAGCAACCGTCCCTTTGGCTGGCCCACCAACGGTTTCCCCGCCCCCCAGGGCCCCTACTACTGCGGTGTTGGTGCTGGCAAGGTCGTCCAGCGCGACATCGTCGACGCCCACTACAAGGCCTGCTTGTACTCTGGCGTCAAGATCTCTGGCACCAATGCCGAGGTCATGCCCGCCCAGTGGGAGTTCCAGGTCGGCCCCTGCACCGGCATCGAGATGGGTGACCACCTCTGGCTTGCCCGCTTCCTCCTGGCCCGCATCGCCGAGGAGTTTGGCGCCAAGGTCTCGGTCGAGCCCAAGCCCATCCCCGGTGACTGGAACGGTGCCGGCCTTCACACCAACTTTTCCACCAAGGAGATGCGTGTTGAGGGCGGCATGAAGCACATCGAGGCCGCCATCAAGAAGCTCGAGGGCCGCCACAAGGAGCACATTGCTGTCTACGGTGAGGGTAACGAGAAGCGTCTCACTGGTCGTCACGAGACGGGTTCCATCGACCAGTTCTCTTACGGAGTCGCCAACCGTGGTGCCTCGATCCGTATCCCCAGAGAGTGCGCTGCCAAGGGCTACGGCTACTTCGAGGACCGCCGCCCCGCCTCAAACGCCGACCCTTACAGAATCACTGGTGAGTTTGATGATGATCCACCCGTGTCTCATGACGCGATATTGTTTACCTTGACGCTAACCGTGTCTTGCAGGTATCGTGATGGAGACTATCTTCGGTTCCGTCGCGTAAGGGGAGAAGGAGAAGGAAGAGGATGGTATACCCTAGTTCAACGGCTCAAAATTCGTTTTGAATATGCTTTTATCAGCGTGTTACATAGATCACACAAGGTTATTACGGGGTCAATGAGGAATTCAAACAAAGTTCAAAAAATGCTGATCCCTATTATATCTGACCCTTGCTGTTATGAGAAGAAGTTCTTCAATGCTCAGAAAGAATGCTTAGTGAACTGCACTCGCTGTATGGTTTTACGACGTCATTTTTGAGGTGCGCGGCGGACAATCCATTTCGAGATGTTCCGCTGAGCGTTGATCGAGAGATTTGTCTGGTAGCAGCAATAACTAGCTATTAGCAGCAGGCCTGTCTTCATATTTAGAGTTTTTTCTATCATGTTTCTTTAGAGTTTTTTTTTTCTTTCCGTTTGTGTTTTTTTTTCTTATTTCTTTCCCCCCTTAACGGAAATACCACTACTAGGGTGCCTTTAACACCAGTACTACTCTGTTTTTTTTTTCCTCCAAGGGTAGGGTCCCTCGAAGAAATGGTTTTTTAGACTTTGGGTACACAACCCCCCCTGAGAAGAAGGGCGACAACAGACGAAGGCGACACTGCCTACCCGTCCGTCCTTCCGTTCGCTGGCCTATTTCGAAGAGAGAGAGAGAGAGAGAGAGAGAGAGAAGGGTTGGCTCGGCTGTTTCTGACGGCGATAGGTATCACCGTCCGATGGGTCGAACGCACATGGTCTGTGAACGATGATGGTTGTTTTTGAGCCCCCCCCCCCGTCTTTTAGAGGACGGACGAGGCGTAGGGCGGTTGACCACCGGGGCGACGAGGCCAACTGTCTGTAAGCCCGGCCTGGCGACCATGTGATGGAGTTTACCACGAGCGGTGAGCGAGAGAGTTTACAGGCACATCCCAGGAAAATTAAGGAGAAGAAGGAAGGTTTTCGAGGGGGGGTTGGGACTTAGACTTTAGTTCTCCCAAGCGGTGGGGGGGGGGGCAGGGGGGTGTTGGGTGGACGGGACGGACGGCTGTCAGCCTCGGGGTTCTGCGGCATCGTATTTTGCGCGTTGTTGGAGATCGACACAGCTGTTGAAGGTTTTCTCACGTTCGATGCCGAGATGGTTGGACACGGTGTTGGCTGATGAAGTGTGTGTGTGTGGTGCGCTCCCCTTGTCAAAGACGGCGGGCATGGATGGTTGCTTCGTTCGGCGAGGTCACCTAGAACTAGCTATTTGGGGCGGGAGCGTTGGTGCTCTCGGAGCGAATCTCTGCGTTCAGAACTAACGAGGTCTGTCTGATGCATGCGTTGGGTCTGTCTGCTTTACTGGAGGCTTCTCATATAGCACAAGGTTAGATGTGAAGCCGGAGTCAATACGCCCTCGTTGCCTATCGTTGGTGCCTACGTGATGTCAAGATGTTTCGCGAACACACAATCCTAAGTTGTTTCAACAAATACAAGAAGAAAAACACACATTCATCGCATGCATTGGAAAAACCATGTCTTGTAGGTTTTCACATCACGCCTTAATTTTCAAGCTATTTAGGTAGCTCGCTCGTTCGTGCACCAACCAGTCTTTTGTCACGAATCCTTCCAAGCCTCGAGGTCCCCGGCCCCGCGCCTTATCTTATCGAGCCGGCATGGGGTACCCGCTAAACCGGACCGGGACTAGCCAACCAAAGAAATTCTCAATTGAGAATCTTTTTTTATTCTTTTTTCCTTGCCTTAGCAGCGGTTTTTCTGCCAAACTCCAAAAAAAAATATCACCAACGTCCATCACAACGACGACATCATCCCCCAACTGCGCCTTCTCCGCCACAACAACCCCTCATACGCAGGCATACCGACTACTGCTCACCTAAAATTAAGCCGCAGAAACAGGTAGCACGCACGTCACCACAATGGCAGCCCCCGTGGGACCCCTCCCGCAGGTGAAGCTGCCCTCGGGCCCGTCCCCCGTGACGGCCGAGCAGCGCTACTGGAAGTCCTTCAAGAACCAGCTCCAGATCCCCTCGCCGACATCGTACCCGATCACGCACATCTCTTCGACGTCGGCGGACGGCCTCTTTGCCGTCACCACCGGCACCCGTGTGCAACTCTACTCGTCGCGCACCCGCAAGCTCGAAAAGACCATCACGCGCTTCGCCGACGTCGCCCGCTCCGGCTCCCTGCGCCGCGACGGCCGCGTGCTCGTCGCCGCCGAGGACACGGGGCGCATGCAGGTCTTCGACACCCACTCGCGCTCCATTCTCAAGACCTGGACCAAGCACCGCCAGCCCGTCTGGGCCACGCGCTTCTCAAACACCCAGCCGACGACGCTGCTCTCCGCCTCCGACGACAAGACCGTCCGTCTCTGGGACCTCACCGCCAACGAACCGACGAACACCTTTGTCGGCCACGCCGACTACGTCCGCTGCGCCGAGTTCTTCCCGGCCACGTCCCCCTCGGGCGCGAGCAACATGGTCGTCTCGGGCTCCTACGACTCCACCGTCAAGATCTGGGACCCCAGAATAGGCTCCAACGCCGCCGTCATGACCTTCAAGCACGCCGCCCCCGTCGAGTCCGTCCTGCCCCTGTCCTCCGGCACCACCCTCCTCGCCGCCTCGGGCCCCAACGTCTCCGTCCTGGACCTCGTCGCCGCCCGCCCCGTCCACCAGATCTCCAACCACCAGAAGACCGTCACCTCCCTCAGCCTCGCCTCCAACGGCACCCGCCTCGTCACCGGCGGCCTCGACGGTCACGTCAAGGTTTTTGAGACGACGGCCTGGAACGTCGTCTCCTCCACAAAGTACCCCTCGCCCATCCTCTCCCTCCGCGTGCTCTCGGCCTCCGACTCCCCCGACCACGCCGACCGCCACCTCGTCGTCGGCATGCAGTCCGGCGTGCTGTCCATCCGCACGCGCCTCACCGGGCCCGAAGCCACCCGCCAAAAGGAGCGCGAGCGCGAGATGGCCGCCCTCATCGCCGGCACCCTCGACCAGCACGACCGCGTCGTCAAGACGCGCAAGCGCAAGGTCGCCGCCCACCGCCGCCTCGAGGCACTCGGCGAGGGCCAGGCCGAGGTCATCGTCGCGCAGGATGCGCGCGCCTCCCGCGCCAAGGAGACGGCGTGGCAGAGGGCGCTGCGGCACGGGCGCTACGCCAGCGCGCTGGACCAGGTCCTCGACCCGCAGGCCAAGGACCACTCGCCGCTCGCGGTGCTGACGCTACTGCTGGCGCTGCGGCACCGGTCGGCGGTGCGGGACGCGCTCGAGGGCAGGGACGAGAGGACGGTGCAGCCGGTGCTCAAGTGGACGTGCAACCACGTGATCGACCCGCGGTACGTCAGCGTCTGCGTCGAGGTCGGCCTGGTGCTCGTCGAGCTGTACGCCGAGTACGCCGCCGCGAGCGCGGAGCTGTTCGAGGGCTTCCGGACGCTGAGGCGCCGCGTCGCCCACGAGGTCGAGAAGGCGCAGCTCGCGTGCGAGACGGGCGGCATGGTCGAGAGCCTGATGATGGGGTCTGCCTAGTAGGGACGGTTTCTGAATCGGGGGGGGTTGCTTTAATTTCTTTTTTCTTCCTTTTCTGGGTTTAGATGTTTGTATGACGCGCGAAGGTGGTCCTGGCAACCCGCGGCTGAACGATGCGTATACTAGGCCTCGCAGGTTTCTCGAGGGGATCGGAGACGACGATCATGAGGTTGCGCCTTGTCAAGAACAGGGGGCGGGAGAGAAGGGAGAAGGGGAGGGAAGATCACCATCCGCCTCCCCACCCCCCTTTTCCCTCCTGAGGGGTGTTCGACGGTGGGGACTGGACCTTGTTGGTCACTGATGCATTGCGATGGCGTTGGGGGGATCAAAGGAGGCGGAAAAAAAGACACAAGAGACGAGAAGGATAATCGTGTGTTGATATAGAATGTGCCCAACCTATTTACCTTACCCGACTACGCTGTTAGAGACGAGCCGGACGTTCAAAAATCGGAATACCCTCCAGGTCTCTCTGGGTTTAAGCTACACAAACACGGAACCTCAAGGTCTACCTGCATCTCCCCTTCCCCCCTCTGTATTCCCCGTACCCAGCATACCCTCATAGTTGACCTATAACTCTGGAACTAGCACATACGACCATACCCACTGGAAAACTCGGGATCCCGTCCGCCATCTTCCTCCCTGGTCCTCACGACGCCACCTCACTTCACCTCTTACATCGCTGCTTCCCTGGTCTTCTCGTCATGTTCCATCGCCTGCCAGGCATGGCTAAGTATGGAAAGGGGGCGACCGAGTGAGTGTTAGGCGGTCGGGTCTCTACGCGCCTCTCCTGCCCTCTCCCCGACTCTACTCGTTCGTCCTCTGTAATTTCCGTCTCTCCTATAAATTTCCTTGGTCGCGCTTGGCTTTCATGCCCCGCTATCTCACCCTTCTTTCTGTTACAGTCAGATATCTGATAGTAGCGTTTCTATTACTATATTAGTAATTTAGTATTAAACTTCTATTACAAGCAGAGCATTAAGAAAAAATACAAAAAAAATACATCTTGTTAAGGGCCTAAATCGTTATTTTAAAGATAGTATATAATATGTATAAGCTACCTAAGTAAAAAAAATATTTTTAGAATCTGAATTTTTTCCTCTATTTTATCTAAGACCTATATTCCTAGTTAGGATAGTAAGACCCACTTATTTAGATTTTTTAAAAGATTTAAAAATGTATTTTACTAACTGTATTTTTAGAAAAGTAAAATATATTACAATTTGTATTACGTATAATTACGTATTAGTCAGCTTTAAAAAGCGGGTCCTGCCTAAGTAAGCCTATATATCTTTACTTTAAACTTAATTAAAAAGGTTAAAGTTTTTAAAAATATCTATAACTTATTTAATTAAAAATTATTTAAGTCGAAAATATAAAAAATATAAAAAATATATTTTTAAAGCTCTAATTATAAGGTACTTTTCTTTTAAGATATCTACTCTATTAATATCTAACCTATATAATAGCTTTCTAGGTATCTTATACTTAATATAACTGTAAGACTTTTTTCCTAAAGTACTTTCTTTAAGATATTTTATGTCAGAGGTAGTCGGACGGATCGGGAAGGGTGGGGCCGTACATCACGTGACCTTGTGTCCGCGCGAGGGCGCAGCGACTAAGCGCGCACAAAGCGCAGCAAGTCACGTGGCTAGGTTTATACGCAGGCAAAGTAAGTGCGTATAGGACTAAGGGAGTAAAAAGAAGAACTTAAAGGGAGTAGCTTTTAGCTTTAGCAATATTAGAGACCTACCTTTACACTTACAGCATATTTACTTATCACTTTAGTCACCTACTATTATTTAACAGACTAAAAGCTTTACCTAGACGACTAGACTAGTAAGTAATATACTTATAAATACTTATTATATTATTAGGGAGGTCGCTACGCTTAAGTATAACTAAAATAGTGCTTAAACTATAAATAATTAACCTAACTGCTTTTTACCTCTTTTACTTATATATATAAGCACTTTAAGCGGCTATAGCTTATCTTATAGGATTAAAATACTAAAAAAATAAAAGTGATAATTAGAGGAGGAGCTTAAGGTCGCTTATAGAGAGTCCTAAATTTATTACTAATATAAAAAGCTTTTACAGCTTTAAAACAGCAGCTACACTCTAAATTAAAAAGTAACTTATACTATTATAGATATAGATAGTAGACCTTTAGGGGACTAAAGCAGGGCTTAAGATAGCTTAATAACCTTACTAAATACTAAATTAGATAATAGTTTATATCTATATTAACTTTTATTTTTTTTTATACTGTTATATAATAGAAAATTATATAGAGAACTCTAGATTTTTTTATTTAACTATTAAATACACTTTACACTATAGTTAAAATAGATTTATAGTAATTATAATAAAATAGTATTTATAATAAGCTGTCTTTAAGGCTATATAAAAAGGGTATAAATAAGGCACTTAATAGAAGAAAGTTAAAACCTAATAAAATAAATAATTAAGATATAAGAAGCCTTTAAAGAGTTTTTTTATAATTAGATTTTAAACCTAAAAAGCTATATAGTTATAGTAACCTTACAGCTAGATTACCTCTATTAAAAAGTAAACTAAAGTCTTAATAGATTCCTTATAGAATATAAAGCGTTTAAAATAGAGCTTTTTTATATTATCCTAAAGGAATAATATATCTCCTTTTTTCTAATAAAGCTATAACTAAGTATTTAATAAGCTATTAGCTTATAGCTAGTGCTTCTAAAGATATATATAGAATTAGTATTATTAGTAAGGTATATAAAGTAAGCTTATAAGCTATAACGCTGCCTATAATATAACTAGTATAACCTCTAACTAATATAAGCACTATATAAGCAGTATAAAAACGTTAGCTATACTACTATACCTAGCTTAAGAGTTATAACTAAGCAGATAACTAATAGGGAATACTATAATTATTATAAGATTAGATATCTTATAAAAAGCTACCCCTAAGTAGAAAGGCTATAGGGTATATACTATACCTATAGAGTAAAAGGCTATTATATAAATAGATACCCTAAAGTAACCTATAAGTAATATAGAAAAAAAGGGTATATATAGCGTAATTACTATAAGGAAGTAAATAATATAAATAATATCCTAATAGTAGCTATAAGGGGAGGATAGTAATAAGGGCGTTATATTAAGATCCTGCTTATAGTATAAAAAAGTATTATATAGATAGTAATAAAGGCGCTTATTAACTTAAGATTAGAAGTAAATATAGTAAGCCTAAGTATATTTACTAGTAAGTAAACTTTCTAAATCTACTTATTTATCCCTTTAGTAGATATAGATAATAAACCAATACTAATAGTAAGATTATATTACCTTTATATTAAAGCTATAGATAGTATAAAAGTAGTAAAATACTAACTATACCGCTTTATTATAGTAGATCTTTAGTAGCTAACACTTATCCTTAGTATTAACTAGTTAGAGGAGGTAAACCTAATAGTAGACTAAAAGATAAAATAGTAGTAATACCCCTATTACAGCTAAGAAGTCAGCCTTATAAAAATAAAAAAAGAGTTTTATACGCTATAGGTATTAGTAACTATACTTATACTATATATTACCTCTATAGCGCTTATAAAGATAAAAAATAGTAAACCTAAATAGTATAAGTAGATTACTAGGTATTTAGATTTCTAAAAGCTTTTCTTTAAGGAAAAAGCGCTTAGCCTACCTAAACACTTAGTGTATAAGTATTATATTACCTTTAAAAAAGGTACTAAGGTGCTATAAGGGCCTATTTATATATTATTAGAATAAGAACTTAAAACCTTATATAAATACCTTTAGAAAGTAAAAGCTTAAGGCTAGATTTATCTGTTAATAAGCCTAAAAGGTATACTAATCCTTTTTATACCTAAAAAAAGAGGTAAGCTGTAACTTTATATTAACTACTATACGCTTAATAAGGTAATAAGAAAAGACTATATACCGCTACTACTAATAAGTAAAATCCTTAACTGACTATCTAGTATTAAGATATACACTAAGCTTAATATTAAGAATATATACTATTAGATATATATATATATAGGTAATAAGTAGAAGACGGCCTTTTATACCTAATACAGCCACTTTAAGTATTACGTTATACCCTTTAGGCTAGTTAATATATTAGTAATATTCTAATTATATATTAATAAAGTACTAATAGGGCTAGTAGATATAATATATATTATATATCTAGATAATATTATAATCTATAGTAATAACCTTAAAAAGTATAAAAACTATATATATAGTGTCTTTATAAGGCTAAAGCAGTAAGGGCTTTATTTTAACTTAAAAAAATATAAATTTTATAAAATAACGATTAGTTTTTTAGGCTTTATAGTATTAATAGAAAGTATTTCTATAAAGTAAAGTTATATTAAAACAGTTATATAGTAGCTACTTCTAAACAGTATAAAAAATATTTAGACGTTTTTAAGGTTTATAGGATTCTACTAACGTTTTATCTAGAACTATTTAAAGATTATAGCCTTTTTAACTAATAAGCTTAAAGGTAACTAAAAAAGTAAGCTAAAGCTAGATCCTTTAGCTAAAGTAGCGTTTAAACAGCTTATTATAGCCTTTACTAAAGCTTTAGTATTATAACACTTTAACCTTAACCTACCTACTGTAATCTATATAAACGCCTTAAAATTTACTATTAGGGCTATATTAGTCTAGCAGTATAAAAGGAAATAGTATCTAGTTACCTTCTAGTTAAGAAAACTATAAGAAGCTAAAATACACTATAATACTAGTAATATAAAGCTGCTAGTAATTATTAATAGCTTAAAGAGGTAGCACTAATATATTAGCTATAGTAAGAAGATAGTTACTATTTAGATAGATTATTTTAACCTCTAATTTCTAGATATAAAGCAGCGCCTTAACCTAAAGTAGCTATACTAGCTTAATAACCTAACAGTATATAATATTAAGATTAAGTTTAAGCTAGGGAAATAAAACCCTATAGACAGGTTATTAAGAAGACTAGTGGAAAGGGGCGGGGTAGTCCCCTCACCTTTAAAACATGTTTTCCCCTATAGGTACGGTTGCTTTACAGGTTTTTACTATAAGAAGGGTCTTTCTGCCCTAATCAGGACGGAAGGAGTCGCCACCACAAAGAGTCACTAACAGTCACACAGTTATATAGACATATAGAGAGACAGACAGTTAAGTTAAGAAGTTATTTATTAAGTTATTATATATCTATTTCCTCTCTAGTAACTATTTAAGATATAATAAGCGTAAACCTAGAACCAGCCAGACTAGCGGCTAAGGCTAGAAACTATTTAATTCTTTTATTTCTGCCCTAATTAGGTCTATCCTAATAGAATCTTAATAGTAAAAGGCTTAGTGTAAGCCTGTGTTAGTCACTCCTTATAAGACGACCTAAAGTGTATTAAGGCTATAATAGTGGTATAGTGGTGTTATTATAAACTAACCTACCTACTATTTCTACTTTACGCCCTACCTTAGTTCTAATAGTACCTTATAGCAGAATTAAACTACTAATCTTCTTATTACTAATAGTTATTAGTTTACTTTTACTTTTATTCTCTTTTTTTCCTCCTTATAATATAAGAATCGCTAGGATAAAACTAGTAACACTAGAGGAATAAAAATAATAAAAATAATAATAAGTCTAGCCTGATTAGACCGTTTTTATAAAGTAGGAAGTAATTTAACCCTAAATAAGGAGATAAGAACTAGAAATAGAAATAACCAGATAAGATAAGACTAGATAAGACTAAATAAAATAAGCCTAACTTATACTTATTACTATTATATAAAGAAAATATATAACTAGACCGGCTAGATTAATAAGAATAATATAATATAGATAAAAAAGAAAATAACTATTTAAAATAAGACTAATTAGAGTATTAATAGAGATAAATACTTTTATAACTAGAAAGCCTAAGCCTTTTAAGCTTATATTTAGCTTCTCTTATAAGTATATCTTACTATTAAATAACTTAAGGACTATAAAAGGAATATATACTGCCTTTAACCTTAGCCTAATTAGGCTAAGTCTTACCTTATATAGTAAAGAAAACGCTAAAACCTATAATAAGATATAAATTACTATAATTATATATTAGTACTAAATTAGCCTCTACCTTACTGACTTAATATTTTAAGATATAATTAAAACAGTGTTTATAAAGGGTATCCTGTTTTTAATATAAATATTTACTTATAGCCTAATTAGATTAAAATAATAGCTACTTAGACTAATAAAAGACTAAAACGTAACGTTTATATCTAACACCTTATATAACTTATACTACTATAGCTAAGATAGTTAGAATAAGCCTAAAATACTAAATAACGCTACTTTTTCTAGATGTACTCCTTTAGATAAATAACCGCCTGATTAGGCCAGCTAGTATGCTAGGACTTTATTTAATACCTTCTAGAAGCCTAGTGTGACTATAGACTCTAATAATAACAACCTGTATATACCGCTGCGCCTTGTTTGCCCCTAAGCCAGTTAGCACCCTCCTAGAGAGGGACCTATAGCTGTTAAAGATCTCTAGACCTAACAGTATATAATGCTTTAAGTCTTTTAAATCCTTTAAGACCAGGGCGAGGAGCTCTATATACAGAGGAATCTATTGTCTAGTCAGCCCTATCAGTCAGGCCATAAAGTTAAAGTCTGTAGCGGCATAAAAATGCTATCCCTTAAGTCTAGAGGCGCCCCTACCTTTAATAGTTATAACGTTATAGACTTTTTAGACTAGTATAGCTCCCTTATAGACCTTATAGGATACTCTAATTAGGATAAAGTAAAGTCTTTACTTTAGTATTTACCTATTAAACACTAAGCTATAGTTAAGATTAAGGTAGAGACTTATACTTAGTCTAAACTAAAGAGATACCTATTTAAGATCTATAGACCACTTAATAAGGAAGTTACGCTTTAGCCTAATAAGAGGCTATATAACCTACTTAAAGGCAGTCTGATTAGAGAGGATTTACTAAAAGAAACCGTCTTACTGTTTTAAAAAGTTAAAAGTATTATTATAAAGGCTAAAGTAAAAAGAAAGCTAGTTATAGGTAACTATAAGCTTATAAAGCTTATTACTAAACGGTATAATAAAGCTATTATTCTAGCTGTAGCCTTTTAGATATAGACTACTTTTACCTAGTTATTTAAAAAAGGCAATTTTAATACCTTTAAGAGAACTATATTATCTTAGGTAGGCTAGAAGTTATAATATAAAAGCAGCTATACAGACTCCTCCCTAGGTAAGTAAGGTTTAGCTAAAATAACTATAAGACCTAAAGCCTTATCTATAATAGTAAAATTAGTGTAATAAACTGATTAGGTTAGATCTTTTATAGCTAAGGTTAGGGATATTTACTTACTGTTAGTAACTACTATTAAGGATTTAGTAATATCTATATAAAACCTAGCTTTTTTAATATCCTTAAAGATAAAATAGTAACTAGATATATCCTTATAGGCGTATTTAGTTAATACTTTTAGGCCACCTTATAACACCTACTAATACTTATAGTTACCTTACTAAGGGAATATAACTCTCTAGATAAGACCTAGATTCTAGAGAGGCTATCCTAACTAGTGTTAGTATAATAGTTATAACAGTAAGTATTACTAGAAGTGCCCTTAGTTATTTAAGGATAAAAAGGCTAGTCTGATTATATTAGACCACTTAGTTTATAAATATAGTATCTTATAGAGACCTTTAGTATTAATTATAGAAGTCCCTAACTCTATTATTACTGACTTATAGTGTTACTAGTAACTAGATAAACCCTAGATTCTAGCCTATATTACTAATAACTCTTAGTACTCTGCTTTAGCAGTAGCTGCTAAGGCTATCCTTAAAAATAGAATTAGGCATCTATATACTAATATACTTAAATCTTGTTAGCTAAAGCTCTTATAGGATGCTAGAACTAACTTAGTTTTAGTTAGTATAATACCGCTATCTTATACTAAGGTATTTTAGGTTTCTTAAGTTAATACTATTACTTAATCCTTTAGACTAAAAAAAGCTTTCTACCAGCCTAATTAGATAAAGTAGTATATAGTTAGGTAAGGTTTTATATCTAAACCGTTATCTTAACGAAATAGCGTTTTAAGTATAAAGTTAGATTTAATAGATACCTACCTAAAGATAGTTAATACTTAAAACCTACTACTTATAATACTACCCCTAATAGTTAACTAAACCTATAGAAAAGTTAAAGAAGTACCTAATTAAGGCGATATTAACGACTGTATTATAAGTATATAAGCTGTATCCTAGAAAATCGGCGGCACTATCTCTATCCCTTTTAGTACTGCTATATAGATCTGGCTACAGTTTAAATAAGACATAATAGCTTTAGTATAAGACCTTTTAGATTCTAAAGGGTATAGTGATACCTATATTAAGGCTATAGACAACCTAATTAGAGACTTTTCTATTAAAGATAAAAGGAAAAAATATAAAATTATTAATTACTATAATAAGGAAATTTTTAACCTTATTACTAGAACTACTAAAGTTAATCTAATTAAGATAACTAATATTAAAAAGCTTATAATAATAGTTTTTATTTTTATTATCTTATACTTTAAAGTTAGAGTTTAAGTAGGTAGAAACCGCCCTAATTAGAATAAGCTGATTATAGGGATCCTTAATAATAAAGTAAATATAAATATTATCTTACGTTTTTATACTAAGAGGAACAGTCTACAGCTGACGCCTATTAAGCTAGGTATATAAGCTTTTAACCCTACTGTAAAACAAACCCTCTTTAATAGGGTATATATTATACCTATTTAGATAGACGGCTACTACTTTATAACGACTATATTTATAAGAAATAATAAGAATATACTAGACTAACTTCTGCTTAGCAGCCCTTTTTCTATTAGCGCTAATATTAACTATAGGTATAGTAAAGATATTATTATAGCTATTATAACTATAGGGAAGACTTATCTATACGTCCCTACAGCATTTATAGACCTTAGAGGTCTAAGGGATATTAAGTCCTATATACCAGAATAGGATTTATATATCTAGAAAGTCTTTCCTACCCTGCCGACGTTAGGAGAAGCAGACTAGGAAAACTAGAGCCTAGCACTACAGCTAGGGTAGCTACTAGAAAGATAAAAATCCCTAGATATAATATTAAACCTAATAATAAGGAAGTTATCTTACTAAATAAAAAAGAATCTAACGTAATAGTTAAGATAGTCCTTATAGACCTCCTTAATCTTATTACTAAGGATATTTATAATTTTACTTCTTAGATTAGTAAATATAATAATAAAGGCTATCCCTTATATCTATTATTTTATCCTGATTAGGATAAAACTGCTAAGACCTATATTAGCAGAACTAGGGTTTATACTGTAAAAAAGAGAGAAAAAAAGAGGGTATAGAAGACCACTAAAGTCTTTAATAAGGTTAATACCTTTTAAGATAAATAAACTATAGATTAATAGAAGTCTTAGCCTAATTAGACTAAGATAGAAACAGCTAAGACCTTTATAATATATAAGAGGAAGGATAAGAAAATACACCTAGTTAATAGGCTAGCAGACAATACTTTTACCCCTAAAGGAGACCCTCTATAGAAAGTTAAGAACCTTACTAAAGCTAAAATAAAGATATAGCCAGATAAAGGACCTTTTAAGGGTCTAATTACGCCTAAGTTCTTAGATATTAAGCTATATTTAAGACTTACATAAGACCGCTTAAATGGTATTATAAAGACAGTTACTTACCTCTAGCTAAGGGAAAAGGAGCTTCTAGAGAATATCCTAGTAAACTAAGAAAAAGCTTTAGCTTAGGATTTTCTTTATTACAGCTTTATTAACCTAAAGGTTACTTCCCTATAACTAATTAGGATAATCCTATATAAAGTATAGTAAGAAAAAGGTATTCTGGTCTCTAGAGGGCTAAATAAAAAAGTCTATAAGATCCTTAATAAGCGTAAAGATAGAGGCATCCTGGAAGAGAGCTACAGTTTATACTATAACCTATAGTTCCTTATTAAGAAAAAAGATAACGCCCTACACCTAATTAATTTATATATAAAGCTAAATAGGGTTACGATTTATAATACCTATATTCCCTTTAGTACTAACTAATTTATAGAAGATTTTAGTATATATAAACTATTATCTTTACTAGACTTTTTTTCTAGATATAACTAGGTCCCTCTTACTAAAGAAAGCTAGAACTTAACGACTTTTATATTACTAATTAGTCTACTTTAGATATATATACTACCGTAAGGAGCTATAAATTTAGTTACCTAGTTTATAAGGATTATCTTATATATCCTCTATAACCTTATACCTTACTGCTATAAAGCCTTCCTTAACGATATTATTATTAGAGGACTAATAACTATATATAAACATAAAGACCTACCTAATTAGGCTGGAATATATTAATATATTTATAAATATTTACAGAATATTAACCTAGTCTTTCTAAACCTAGAGCTAGCAGGCTGTACTATTACTATTAAGAAATTATAATAAGCCTAACAGTTAGCTGTTATTATTAGATACCTATATAGCTTTAAGGGATATAGACCTAATTAAGCTAAGATTATTAAGCTCCTTAAGTAGGAAGACTATAAAGATATTATAGAGGTCTGCTTATTTATTAGCTTAACTAGATTCTATAAGCTATAGGTTAATAAATATATAGAAGTAACTCTACCTTTTTAAAAGCTTATAAAGAAGAATATAGTATTTATATAAAGACCTAATTAGGCTAAGGCAATAAAGATACTAAAGGATTACCTTACTTTAGTACTACTTATTATTACTTTAGATTATAGCCTTACTACCAGCTAGATTATTATTAGTATAAACGCTAGCCTTTAAGGATAAAGAGTAATACTATTATAGATAACTAATAGGCGGTAAGTAGTTACTAGATATAAGAGTAGTATCTAGAGAGGGGTAGAGCTAAAATATAATACTGGTAAGCTAGAACTAAAGGCGGTTTTAATAATACTAAAAAAGCTATATAACTACGTCTATAGGGTTAAGTTTCTATTAGAAACAGACGCTTAAGTCCTAGTTATACAGCTTAATAGCAGCTTTAGTAACCTCTCTAAAGCTCTAATAATATAATAGATAGCCTAGATACAGCTATTTAACTTTAAGGTTAAATATGTCTTTAGTTAACTAAATATTATTACTAACGGCTTATTAAGGAAACCAGTAAGACTAAGCGATATTACTAACTATAAACACCCTAATTAGGTTAAGGAATTTATTAATAGTTACTTTTTTCTTATTAAGGCCTATAACACTACTATAGGACTAATACTAAATATTTTAAAGACCTTACACCTCTAGATAATACTAGCAGTATAGCTTAAGTCTAATTAGACCTAGTCTGATATAACTAGATAGATTATCTTCTACCTTAAGACTTTTTTACAGCCTAATAGAATATCACCTTAAAGATATAGGAAGTTTAAAATTAAAGCGTAGTAATATATTATAAGGGATAGATACCTCTACCTTTAGCTAACTAGACGACACCCTAACCTATAACGACTAATAGACAATATTAAGGTCTAAGCCTGCCTAATTAGAAATATATATATAGAATCTAGATATAGAGGATATAATATAACTTACTACCGGCTTTCTATATCTTACTTTTAGAAGGATATATACTACTAAATCTAGTATGCCCTTACTAGCTGTCCTAGCTGCCAGAAGGTAAAGTTAAACCAGATAAACAACTAGTATATTAGGACCTTACTAGGGGACTTACCTTTTATAAAGATCTCTATAGATATCTAATAGATATCCTCTATAGTGGCCTTAGTAGAAGTAAGATATAATATAACTAGATAGCTAAAAGCTAGAAAACTTACTATAGTTATATCTAATTAGGTCGCTAGATTTATCTAGAAAGACGTTTTCTATAGACATAGCGTCTATAGAATTATAATAGTTAATAGAGGTCTTAAGAATAAGAAGACTATTAAAGTGCTTAATAATAAGTATAAAGTGTAGCAGCAGGTAATTTCGGCCTATAACTCTAGAGCTAACAGAGTTAACAAACAAGGCTATAAGCCTATTGCCTATACGATATTAACCTAGTTAGATAAAGGGAAAAAACTAATAGACGGTATTATCTATACTGTCCTATTTATTAACTAAACTACAGTAAGGGTACCTATAGGATATATACTATTCTATCTCTAATATAGCTATAAAGCTATTACGCTAATTAAAGAATTAATATTAACCTAAAGAGTATTAGACTAGAGACATATTTATAACCCTAATTAAGAGCTTACCGCTAGAGTAAAGGTATTTAAACAGCTTAATAAAGATAAAAAGGCTGCTATAAAAAAAGTTACTGCTACTAGGTAGAGGACTACTAACTATTATAATAAGATATATTACTAGATAATATATAACTATAAGCTTTAACTAGAGGACCTTATTTTTATCTTTAATAAAAAAAAGGCTATTAATAAGTCTAAAGATATAAAGCTTTAATATAGATAGTAAAGACCTTTATATATTAACTTAGTATCTAAATATTTAAGATCTTATTACCTTAAAACCCTTAGCGGCGACCTAATCAGGACAGCTATATACTTAGGAAAACGTCTAAAAAAGTATTTTAAATTATCCTTTAGGCTTTAGGAATTATAAGACCCTATATAGGCAGCTAAGACACTTAAGGATAAACTTAAGTAAGTGTTTTTAAAATAAAATTATCCTAACAAAACCTAGGAAATTAACAAACTATATAGCCTTAACTAGACTAAAAATATTTATATTATAAGGTTAAAAGCTTAGAAATAGGAATTAAGAAGTAAGAATAAAAAGCTATAAGCTAAGCTTAAAGCCTAGAGGTCTAAAGGGGCCAGCCTAGTAGTTAATATCCTTACTATAGACCTAGGGAAAAAAGTATAATATATTAATATAGATTAACCGGCCTAATTAGGGTTTTAATACTTTATTTTAATTTATACTAGTTTATTTTATACAGTTATAGGTTTTAAAGAAATATAAAAAGTTCCTTATATATTACTATTTAAAATTTTCTATAAGAAAGATATTATACTTAGTAATATAAAAAGACCTATATTATTTAGTCTGTTTTAAACTGATTAAGATAAATTATACCTTATTCCTTCTTCCTACCGTCCTCTTACTCCTTATCGGCGCTGTAATACGTCTGGTTAACTGTAGAATGTATGCTTTAAGACTTAGGTAGAAGCATCCTGCGCTGGTTCTTAATAAGCTATATAAGCTTATAGCGGTAGAATTAAGTGGTATTAGTATTAGTAACGTTTAAAGGTATACTAGATATAATACTATAGCCACTTTCTTTTTACTGTCTGGTAGTAGGGTTAACTATACTATATCTATACTTCTTATAGAAGTTATTATTATAATAAGAGTAAGAGGTCTATATCTTATAATATAGATAGTTTAAATAAGTACTATTATATATATTAGGTAAAAAGATATATTTCTAGAAAGGAATAAAACAGGCAGTCTAATTAGACCTAACCTATATTACCGCCTAGTTTTGCTTACAGTATTTGTAAGGCATAGCGTTCCGACCTCTAAAACTATAGACAGCTAGAGCACCTACAGCTTAAGGACGACCAGCTAGCTTCTAGGTTAAGTAACTAAAGGGACCTTTATATTTAGAATAAATAAAGACTTAGCGCTTAAAGAGACTATTCTTAGAATAGCCCTTAATAATATTAAGGACGTTACTATAAGTAATAGCCTGCTAGAAGTTATAGGTAACTTCCTTTTAGCTCTAGCTTTTCCTAATAGTATTAGCAAACTAGACCTTATAATAGTTATTACTAAAAGGTTTCTTAAGATCTTTTTATATTAAGGAAGTTATAGCCTTCTTAATTAGTTTAGATATAGTTAGTAAGAGTTAAAAATAACTTATAAAAAGAACTATTAGGTTTACTACCCTATAGTCTTTAACGTAAGGCTTATCTTTAAAGAAGAACTATAGCTCCTATAGGATCTTAAGACGGTAAGCAGTAGATATATTAAAGTCTAATTAGGGTAGAAATATAATTTATTTATTAAAAGGATCTCTTTTTTTAAGGGAGGAAAAAATTAGTGCTTTTAGTATATCTAGTTAATAATAATAAAAAAGAAAAAAAAGAAAGAAATCTAATAGTAAAAAAGCTATTAATATAACAGTTAGTTAGCTAAAAAAGATAATTTACTAACTAGATCCCTCTTATCTAGACAGAAAGGAATAATTTACTAAAAGGAAAAAAAGATAAAAAAAGGTTATTTACTTTTTACCTTATAACCCCTATTTTTAAGATAAAAGGTTATAGAGGTAAATAAAGAGTAAATTATAACCCTTTATATATCTAGTAAATAACTAGTACTATAGCTACCTATTAAAAACAGACAAAACAGATAAACACCCTATTAATATAAAAGAAAGGGAAATATCTAGCTAGAAACTTTCCCTTTTTATTATTATAATAACTAACCAGTTAACTAGCTAAGTAACTAACCTACCTTTCTAGACTCTTAGTACTACTACCTATTTTCTAAATTCCTTTTTATCCTAATTAGACCTCCTTCTACCTAATAAGTATAATATATTTATTATAGCCTCTTTTTAAGCTGTTAATAAGAATATAGTTACCTAGGTCGACCCTTCCTTAATTTACGCCCCTAATATCTAGGTTAAAGCTTAAGTTAATAAGCTAAAGAAAGAATATAAAGATATAGTAGTTAAGTTTAAGCTAATAAACCTAGATATAGCTATTAAGAACCTAATAGAGTCTAGATAGGCTTTTAGTACTAACGCTAAACCACTTAAAGGACTGCCTGACCTAACCACTAGACCTATAACCCTAATAAAACCTATAAACTGTCTAAGACTATCTGATTAGGGCAGAATTACTATGCTACTGTGGCTTCTGCCTAACAGCACTATTATAAACAAAATCCTATATATACGCTAGGCTAAAGGGTTTACCCCTAATAGCTCTTAGGGATAATAGAATAAGTAGGATGTAGATAAATACCTTAAAGGTATTTATAATACCTATAGAACCCTAATTAGGTATAAGTGGTTAGTAATAGATAAAGTAGAAGCCTTGGTCTAGTTTACAGTTTAAGATTATAGGGTTAGATGTTTAGTCCCTTTATCCCCTGCCTAGACGTATAATAACAGCTAAGTCTTAGTCTTTAAAGGAATCGCCTGTAATATCTATACTATAGACTATATAGTATTTATTATATATTACTATAACCACTTTTATAGCCTTTTTATTAATTAAGTGGCTGGTAAGATATTCTAGTATAACAGTATATAAAAAGATAGAGGGGTAGAGTATTACTTTATCTATAATATAAATAAAGTTTTAAGATAGTATTATATAGCTAGAGCTTATAATAATACTATTAAGATCTTAAGGTAAAAGGTAACTATTATTAAGGGACTATTACAGTAAGACGGATTTACCTATAGCCTATATATAGCAGAATTCTTTAGATATTATCTATAAGATAATATCTTTAATATTTACTAAAGCCTAACCTAGAGGGAGGTCTATAACCTAAGTAGAGAAGAGATAATTAACTTTATCTTTATCTAGTAGTAGAAATAGGTTACCTTTAAATTTAGCCTTAATAGCGATTACTTCTAGAACTTATACCTAAAGCCTAAAATAACTTTAGGAAGGTACAGCTAGAAACTTATAAAAAAGTTTTTAGTAAGACTAAACGCCCCTAATTAAGATAAAAAAGTTATCCCTCTAGAAAGGTTAATAACACTAATAATAGTAATAAGTAACCTTATCCTATAAACACCTAAATAGAAAAAAAAGGTATTACTAGTAGTTTTAAGGTTAAGATCTTTATTAGTAATAAGCGCCTTTACTAAACTTAGTATTACGCTAGAGATAATACTTATACCGACCAGATAGTTAATTTAAGGATCTCTTACGCCTAATTAGACTACCCTAATATAAAAGTAACCTCCTGCTTTCCTAACTAACTAGCACTATTAAGTTAGTTAACCACCTTACCCTATAGATCTTACTACCTTAACTAATATAGCTTTATCGGCCTATATAAAGTCTAAAGGGCTATATATCTCTTTAGAACTCTTAATACTAAATATATAGGACGTTAGGAAGGCTGTAAGGAGAAAAAAAGTATCCTATATAAAGGAGCTTACTAGGGAGGATTATACTAAGATAGTTAACAGCTTATATAAAGTGGTGGCTACTAGGATAAATGCTTAGGACTTATTTCTATTACTAATAAGGGTACTAGGATAGGAAGGATATAAGAGATATAGACAAGGGATTATATAGGATGACACTATAGCTAAGGAACAGGCTGAGAGGGTAAAGGAATAGAACCGTAAGAAGGGACCTAGACGGTACTTACTAAGGAATAGATAGATAGAGATAGACCTAATTAGGACGGAGTAGATAAGCTTTTTAAAGATTATTTTAGTTTTTAATTTTCTTTACTTTATTTTTAGAAAAAGGTATAAAAGAAAACATAGGGGACAATTAGAAAAAGGTAGGGTAGTCCCTTTACCTTTAAAATATATTTTCCTCTATAGGTATAGTTACTTTATAGGTTTTTACTATAAAAAGGGTCTTTCTACCCTAATTAGGACAGAAGGAGTTACTACTATAAAGAGTTACTAATAGTTATATAGTTATATAGATATATAAAGAGACAGACAGTTAAGTTAAAAAGTTATTTATTAAGTTATTATATATCTATTTCCTCTCTAGTAACTATTTAAGATATAATAAGTGTAAACCTAGAACCAGCCAGACCAGCGGCCAAGGCCAGAAACTATTTAACTCTTCTATTTCTACCCTAATCAGGTCTATCCTAATAGAATCTTAATGGCAGAAGGCTTAGTGTAAGCCTGTATTAGTCACTCCTTATAAGACGACCTAAAGTGCACTAAGGCCGTAATAGTGGTATAGTGGTGTTATTATAAACCAACCTACCTACTATTTCTACTCTACGCCCTGCCTTAGTTCTACTAGACTATACTATAGATATAAAAGAGTAGCTATTAGGGAGTAATATAAAGGCTATATTAGTATAGCTATAGAGAGCAGTATAAGATTAGAAGCCCCTCTATATTATAGTAATTATATAGAGGTAATATAAGGGGGGTATAAGAGAAGAGGGCTAGAGAAAAAAGGTAGGTACCTAACCCCAGCCTGACTAAAGGGAAGAGACTAACTAGGGGGTAAAGCAGAAGCTATACTAAAAAGGTAATAGAGTAGAGGGCTAACTGCTTAAGCCTATTGTTAAGGCTATAAGTTATAAATTATATATCCTATAGAAAAGTAATATTTTATATAATTTTAAAATAGTAAATAGTAAAATAAAGCTAATAATTACTATATTACTATAACTTTAATAAGGGGATATTTTTATAAGAGAAAAATAGTAGTCTAAAAGGTAAAAGTAAAATAACTAAGCTAGGCCTAAAAAAAGAAAAAGTAGTAGAGAAGCCTAGTATATTAATATAAAAGGTCTCTATTAGAATCACCAGGGTTAGTGATACGGTTAACCGTACGTATCGGTGGCTGTGACGAATAGTAGGGGTAACTTAGTGGTTCTCTATTATGTGTATCTAATAGAAGGAGCTATCGCGGCTAGCTGGTTGCGCGGCCAGCTATTATCTACTGTTACTTAGGTAGATCTATCAGAGGGTCAGAGGTCTAATAGTCTGGTGGTAAGTTATTAGGGTTAAGCCTGATAACTCTAATAGCTTAGCGATAGTTAATATCGTAACACTGGTAACTTTCTATAGTGGTAAAATGCTGTAAAATCCCTTTTTATCTATACTGCTATAAAAAGCCTAAAAACGTAATAAAAATAAAAAGCTAAAAAGTATTTAATACTTTTTATTTATATAACTATTTATATATATAAGACTTATCTATTTATCTATATATCTAACTATCTGTTACTAACTAACTCCTCTAGTGCCTTATTTAGTAATAACTTTATAAATCTATCTGCTAGGTTATTACTGCCTTAAATCTATTATATCTTATAGATCTTACGTTACTTATATAACTAGTAGAGGGCTATAATATCTATTATAAGGCGCTTCTCCTTTATAGTACTAAGCTTTATAAGGCACTTATAGAGGGAGTATAAGTCGGTATAAAGTATTATAGGTATCTATAGTAACTTAAAGCGGTTAGTAATTATTATAAAAGTAATACCTATTGTATAGGTAACGTTAGCGCTAGTAACTATCCTATAGACCTTAAAGGTAAAAACGCTTTATATAACCTGCTTATACTTTATTAAGCTAAAGTAGATAATATTACTAGTTAAAGTAAAACAGTTACTATTAATAGTATCTTACTTATTAACTTACTTATTAGTAAGGATAATAATAAATCTAAGTTATAATATAAGGTTATAGTTATTTATAAATAAGCCGCTAATAAATATAAAAAGCTTAGCGGTTATAAGGTTAAGTAGTTAAAAAAGTAAGCTGCAGTTAAGGTTATCTATTTGCTATTTAATTTAGCGGTTAAGGCTTTTAATCTCCTCTGCTGTAGGCGATTAGTGTTATACTGTAATAGAGTAATTAAAGTAAGCCTTAGGCTAGCAGATAGAAGTAATATACATACTATAGGCATATTACTAGACGTAATCTTACTAGGCTATAGGTAAATCTAGGTTAACAGGCTGCAGCTTCTTGCCTTAGTCTTTCTAGCAAAAAGTAAGCTTACTGTTACTAGTAAGTAATAACATACTGCTATTAAAGGTAATAAAGTTATTAGCAGTAAGTAGTTACTTAGGTTTTACTATAAAAGTGGCCTTCTTAAGCTTTTTCTCCTTTTAGGTAGAGAATTTTTTATCTGTAAGGCTGATAGTATTATCTGTCTATATACTAATAAGGCTAAAGTTATTATTATTAGGTAATAAAATAAGTAGGTAAAGGTTAAAAGTTAATATATTTATCTTAAGGTTTTCTTTATAATAGCTACTATATATTACCTACCAGTAGGTATCTGCTTTAGTAATACTATATAACAGTTTTAAAACGACTATAATTATATTACTAAAGTAGAGGTAGTAAATTTCTATAGGCAGTTAGGTAAAAATAACACGCTTAAGGGAGGTAGCTAATTAGGTATATACTTAGGTAATATTATATAGCTAGAGGATAAAACTATATTATAATAGTAAAAAAGTAAGGGTAAAAAGCAGTCGCTAAGCTATATATTAGATAGTAGGTAACTATATAAGAATAACCTTCTTACTGTTATTAGTATATCTTTAGATAATAAGTCGTAATTTCTTATAGGGCTTTTTATTTTTACTTTTTACCTTATATATAAGTCTTAACTTAAAGATCTAAATCCTGCTATAGGCGTTTTTATTATATAGGGTGATATAAAATACACCTTAGTTAATAAGGCCTTTTACTTTAGCTTAATTAGATTCTTTAAAGGGCTTACCTAGGGCTATAATAACACCTTTCTTATATAGCTTAATAGTAAGCATATAGTCAGCTTATTCTTTTACTATAAGGAAGGCACTATTAAAGGTAGGGTATATCTTAGTAATAAACGTTACTAGTAGGTACTTTTATAGTTAGCTATAGTACCTTTTTAATAGTAGTAGCTTTTTACTAATAACGATAGTATTACAGATTTCCCCTATAGGCTTATTAATATTAGGACTAAAGTAGTCAGTAGGTATACTTACAGGGCCTCCTTACGCTTTTACAGGTTAGTCAGTAGGTATACTCTTTATAGCTAGCGGCTTTAGTTAGAGCTTTTCTTAAGTGTAATATAGTTTTACTATAGTTATATAAAAGTCCTTTAGTCTTTAGGGTAACTTAACAGTGTAAGTGGTACCGTTATTAGTAATAAAATAAAAGAGACCTTACTACCTATTTTTCTTACGCTATATATAGATAAGTAATTAAAGTAGAAGTATAACAGTATTAATAGTATTAGGTCTATTATATATAGCTAGCGCCTTATATACTTACCTTTTAGCGTAGAGTTATTATACTATAGTTATAGCTTTTTTTACTGCTTTAGCTTATTAGGCAGTTATAGCGGCAGGTGGTAAGTCCTTAGTGATATAGGGGTATACCCTAAAAACAAGAAAGGTAAGGATAAGACTATCTAGGCCAGCAGTATTATTAATCGATTTTACTGCTAATTATAAGGTAACTTTAGGTTTAGCGTTACTCTCTATATAGATAATATTATATATATAGTAGAAGGCTATATAATATTATTTAACCTTACTGATACTATAATAGGCCTTAATAGGTGCCTCCTTAACGTTAATAGATAACCTATAGGCAGCACGTTTAAACTTAGCTATATAAAAATTTAGGCCAGCGTTAGTAGTTATCTAATTAGGTAGGCTAAGATATATATTAATCTAGTATATTTATAGAGCTTCCTATATATATTTAGCAGTAACAGATTATAAGAATCTTACTGTATTAAAGGCAGTTACTAAATTAATAATATAAAGCACTAGCTTGTTACTGTTAAGATATATTACGTTAATAAGGATCTTATAGTTAAACTTATAGTTATTATATAAAGTAAACTTAAAGCGACTAAAGGCTTTTAAATTAAGTTAGTAGTAGCGGCAGTACTTATTAATCTCTTTAATTACTAATATTAAGGTACTATTACCTATATACTCTAGTAGTTTATAGAGGTAGTAGACTAATAGGTAACTAAAGCGATAGTATATTTAGTATAATTTAATATCGGTAAGGTGTTACTTTATAATTACTCTTTTAGGTAGTTCTAAAAATATCTATAGATAACCCTATTTCTAAATAACTAGTATAATAGTATTACCTTAAATAAGTTAGTTAGTAAGGTTATTAAATTTTACACTAATATAGTCTATATCTTATAAATAAAAAAGAAATAGTATATTAGAGGTTATAATATAAAAAGGTAGTTAACTAAGTAGGGTAGGTATATAAATCATACCAGTAGATTTAAAGCACTTACCGCTACTAAAATAAATATTCGCTTTACCAGTACAGGCGATATCTAGTAGTATCTTATGGCCAAGGTGCCTTTAAAGGGTAAGGTATTGCCGTTAGCCGGCTGTAGATACTCTAGCTGCCCTAGTATTTAGGATAATACCCTAAAAGGTTATTACAGAGTAGCGGCTGTTAAGGGTAAAAATATTACTGTTTTTAGTAGATTTAACGTACTTCTTCTTGTTACGCTAGTTTATACTAGTAATAGTGTAAAAAGTTACTTAGTTATATAATTTTAAAAAGGTAGAGAGACTATTAATTAAGCTTTTACTAAAGAAAGCAGTAGATATAAAAAATATAGTATTTTTATAGTTTTTATTATCTAATAGGTATAGGTCTTTATCGCCACTTACTTCTTTAAGATAATTTAGGTTATTACCTTTATAGTTAATAAGAAAGTAGCTAAAGGTGGCTTATAAGGCGTTAGTAAAGTAAGTGCTTTTATATCAGTTAAATAAAGCCTATTGTTCTTTTTATATATACTATATTAACTAATAACCTGTTTTATTATAGATAAAGCACTTTTTCTTTAAGTCACTACGGTATAGGTTCTTAATATAGTTACCTTATAAAAAGCCGTGTTATTACTAAGAGTCTGCTTAGCGGTTATATTAACTGTTATACTTACAGTTAACCTAGTATTAGTTATTATTAGGGGTAGGTTTAGCGGTAAGGTATTATGCTCTTATTTCTTAGCAGAGTAAGGCGTTTACTATACTGCTATATAATTACGCGTAGAGGCCGGTAAATATAGCCGGTAGGCTAAGTAAAGCTATTAAGCATTTAGGTATACCGCTATAGTAAGTAATAAGTTACTGGCAGTATTCCTTATCCTTAGGTAGACTGTTATATATAGTTACCTTAATAAGTTAGTTAACCTTCTTAATAAGTAACTTAAGGACCTTAAGCTTGCTTTTATTAGGGTTCTTATAAGTAATTAAGCTAAAAGAGGTATAGTAGAGCTTACTAAGGTAGGTAAGATATACCTTATCGCCTTTAAATTATTTTTTTAGCTTTACTATAAGACTATTAAAATTAACTGTTATTTTATATAGTAAGGATAAGTAATACCTATATATATTACCTTATAGTATTACTATTACTACTGCTTTATAGTGTTTCTATAATATACCTATATAGATATATAAGTTATAGAAAACAGAGAGTTTTAAGTTAATAGTTTTATATAGGCTACTGCTATACTTTAAGCTTAGGTTATTAAAGTATAGCTTTATAAGGTCTGTTAATTGCTTTAGAGACAGGCTATATAATATTACTGCTATTAATAGTAATTCTTATAGGGGCTTAGTGGTTATAACGTGCAGGGCGTAGACCGACACAGTAATATAGGGTTTTGGCGGTAATAAGGCTGGAGGCAGGGGTGTAAATAATAGGTTGTTATATAAAGTCTTATAGGTTATTACTAGTAAGTTTTATAGAGTAAGCGCCTATTATATATATAGCAGTATCTTTTAATCTTTAAGATTATTAATAAAATTAGGGTTATTAAGTTATTAGTAGAGCTTATATAGTGATTATATAGCTGTTTTAATTATTTTATTATTCTAGATAACGTATTCCTTTTTATAGGTTATTTTATATACCTATTAAGCGATTAATATATTTTTCCTCTAATTAATCTAGACTTTTTATTTAATAAGGCAGTTATAAAGTTTATTTACTATATTACGGTATAATAACTTAAAGTCGTTAATAGACTAGTTAAAAAAATCTTTTTAAGCTTATAACTATACTTTACTGCCTAGGTAGTTATTATACTTATACTTACCGATATAATAAGTAGTAATAGTAGTAAGGGCAAGGCTTTATTATTTTAGCGTAAGGGTATATAGAAGGTCTATAATATAGTTATCTCCCTATTAGGTAAAGATAATATACTTATAGAGGGCTTTTAGTACTAGGTATAAGCAGTTAATCTCTACTGCTTACTGTTTTATATTAGCAGGTTACTTATATTTACTATATTTCTTTTTATATTAACTGTAGTTAATTATGTAGGATTTATTACTTATAAGCTTGTTATAGTTGCTTATCTTAAGGGCTTACTTATAGTTACCTTCTGTTAGCCTAACTACCTTTTAAATATATATATTTCCTCTAGCAGACTAGGGGGTGTATACGTTTATTAGGGGATTTACTGCCGGTAGTACAGGTAACTATACAGACTTAGGTACTTAAGAAAAAGCGACTTAGGGTTAAGCTTATAGGTAATAGTGCCGTCACAGTGGCAGACTTTAGTAGACTTTTGCGCTTCTTAGGTATAGATATCTCCTATAGTGCTGTAAGGGCAGATATAGTAAAGAAACTTAGTGCTGTTAGGTTAGCAGGCTTAAATAATACTTAGTAAGAGCGACTTAAGGTTAAGCTTATTATAACGCTAAATACAGCCTTAATAAAGAGGGGAGGTGCCGTTATAGTGGTAGACTTAAAGGGATATTTAGGTAAAATACTTGCCGTCACGGTGGCGCTTAAAGAAATAGTAGCTTAGGTAAAGAAAAGAGTGCCGTTATATTAGCTAAAGTAAAGTTACTGTTAACAGTAAGAAAAATAGATATATAAAAAGGAGAAAGTAAGTAACTAGATATTATAATAAGGGAAAAAGGGAGGTAATAAAGTAATAGTTACTAATTAATCGGTTAATAATTTAACTATTAGTTAGTATATAAAGTTAGGTGTTTTTTACAGTTAAAAGGTAACTTCTTATAAAGTAATAAAGTCAGTTAGTTATATAAAGGATATAAATTTACACTGCTCTCTATAAATTAAGGGGATAAGTTACTAGGTAATATAAATTAACCTGTAATAGGCATATAGTAAAATCGACGTTATAAAGGTATTTACAGTAACGTTTTTTAGTAGTTACTTACTCTAGGCCTTATAAATAATTAATAATATAAATAACCTCTTCTTGTAAAGCCTTACTGATCTACAGTAGATATTACTAAGTGGTTACTAGTAAAAATAACTACTAATTA